>JAVYIG010006060.1:0-125072 GCA_035222895.1 Strongylocentrotus droebachiensis
CTAATCGTCTTCTTTCTCTAATAATTTTATAAATCGTAAAATTTTCCGCGCTTCGCGCGGGAGGGGAAAAACTAAATTCAGACGAGAATTATTTTCGAGAACGGTAAAACGAATCGTCTTCTTTCTCTAATAATATAATGAAACGTTAAAGCTTGGGAGGGGAAACTCGCCCCCCCCCCCCACCTGCACCGACCCCCCCCCCGCATTACGTCACTGTTGGTCACCATTACGTACCAATATTTGGCTTGCATAATTTCAAATTTGGGCCCCCCCCCCCCTAAGAAATCCTGGATCCGCGCCTGTATGAAATACAATGTTTATCAAAAAGGTGATTATTTCAAAGATTTAAACATTAATTCAAGCATCCTTCATTCGGCATTTCGATCTGCAAAATGAGCAAACTCTGAGGATAATATTGAATGTTTATAACGGCTGACTTTTCAAATATCTTTTTCTTCTTCTATTTATTGTCTATTTATTTATAGCATGCACCGTGCGGTAACACATACTGTAGATATTTTCCATCCCCTAAACACTTTTCATTCAAATTGAATCAGTTAACCTGATTTAAAGAGTAATTTACCTTGAACATGTTGAATCGAAGGCTTCGAGCGACAAGAATTGTGTTTCTTAAAAAGGATTTGTTTATCACGTATCCTTGAAAGTCAGATGGAAAAGTGTGACGATTTTTTTTAAAGGCAATACACGATTTCTGTGTCCTTGAAATCTAACTATTAGTGAATTTCCGAATTTCCTTTTAACTAAAAAGAAAACACGTCCTTGTCGTTATCAAGTTTTGCCCAGCGAAGCTATACCGATGGTTCGTTGTTTTCAATTTTTCGCAGTCATTATAAATCTGTGTAAAAACGCTCAAGATTGGAATTTTAATTCCGTCAACTGCACACACTTGGAAAACATTACTGAAATGATGTTAGTTGTAAACATATTCCTTCCCCCTCAAGTGTAACATGTAGGCGCTATAGTCATTATTGCAAGTTAACCTGAAAACACATCTTGCAAATTGATCTAATTACGTTATCACCACAGGCGCTAAATTCAATTTCAGAAATCCCAGTTACTTGTTCCTGATTAGGTTTTTTTATCCATGATGTAGCATTCGCTGCGATGTTAATTATCTCGGTTTAATGCAGCAAATGTAATATTGAATCATCATGGAATGTCAAAACCTGCAATATATCCACTAGTTCATTCTTTAAAGGATTATAAAACACTTGCACGCTTTGACAAAATATGACCTGAAGCATTTGTCACCGGAGCAAATGTCGGTTCACAACATTTATACCGTCCTCATTAAAAAAAAAATAATGAGTGGCACATACCCTGACGGAGAAGTTAATGATTTGGTTAAATGCTGTCTCAAAATCTATCCAAATTCCCAATTAATAAATATGTAAACAAAAACTCAAATCTATTAGCTTTCATTTTGTGTAATGAGATCGTACAGAAATAACGTAAAACGAATTAAATTGATACACTTGTAAGATAAGTGTGTTTCACATAAAGCCTATATAAACACCACTTGTCATCTCCTCGACGAGTAGGAAACTATAACGATGATAGGCCTATTTTACCCGTTCCCTATGAAAGCAAGCATATGTTTGTAGGTAAGCAACAAATTTCTACAGAATATGATTTTGACTGCAAAAGGGATACACTACCTTTGAAGGGTCTTCCGGCTGTTACTTTATATCTTTCTTTTTGTTTTTCATTTTCCCAACACCCCGATTATGAACTGTTCAGCAATGCCGCTGATACTCTACACACATGTTTAAATGGGTCCTTTATTCCTTTCCCGAAAAAAACAAGAAAAATCGATTAATACGTCACGAATAAAAACCTTCGGGCGTATAAAGTCAATACAAAAAGTGTTAAATTCCATCGGAAAGTCACTGACATTTACAACAGTGAAGCACATGAAGTACATTCTGCGCAGAAAAATGGAAAACAAGGAAAAGTGGTTTCATTTCATGTTTGAAAGATAAGAGAAATTAAAACGAAAAAGACAGAGTGCAGTATATAAAGTGCCTTATCAGTGCCCTCTATATAAAGCCAACAATAGTTGACAACTGATTAATAAATGGATTGTAACAACACTGGAGAGAGAAAGGGAGAGAGAGAGAGAGAGAGAGATTTAGTCAGAGATAGAGAGAGAGAGAGAAAGAGAGAGAGAGAGAGAGAAAGAAGGAGATACGACAATATTACGATTAATTGGTAATAAATATCTTAAAAGCTAATGCAGTTCTTGAAGAAGATTATTATTTATGAAACATATACATGTATATTACCGTATAATGTGATCAGTAATGTAATGTAGAAGTACAAGGTCGATTTGAAGAGGACATTGTTTTTAACATAAAATAAAGACTAGGAGAGTAATACCGTCTGATCTTTATGAATTTTGAATGCAGCTTGAAAAATCATTTCATGTGCGCATATTGAAAAACACATCTCTATTACCTGACAAGGAGCGAATGTGAATTGCAGAACATCAGAAATTTTAAAAAATAAGTATTTTCGTTTTCTATTACATTCTATAAGCTTTCTCTTGTTTTGACGATTGAAAGATCTGAAATCTATCCTCAACCAATCTAAAGTCTGAAATTTAATTAAAAAAATATTAGTATCTCATCGTCATATAATTTTATAAAGGCAAGGACGCAATACTCTTCGTCTCCATTTCAAATAAGCAACTGCAAAAACATAAGTGTATGACTTAGCATATACGAAGCAAGGTAACACACGAAGGAAAAGAAGGAGATGATGATATTGAAGAAGAAGAAGAAGAAGATGATAATGATAATGAAGAAGAAGAAGATGACGATGATGATGAAGATGATGAAGAAGAAGGAGAAGAAGATAATGATGATGAAGAAGAAGACGATGACGAAGAAGAAGAAGAAGAAGAAGAAGAAGAAGAAGAAGAAGATGATGATGATGATGATGATGAAGATGATGAAGAAGATGACGATGATGATGAATAAGAAAGAGGAGAAGAAGAAGATGATGAAGTAGATGATAATGATAATGAAGAAGAAGAAGATGACGATGATGATGATGAAGAAGAAGGAGAAGAAGATGATGACGATGAAGAAGAAGAAGAAGAAGAAGATGATGATGATGATGATGATGAAGAAGAAGAAGAAGAAGAAGAAGATGATGATGATAATGATGATGATGAAGAAGAAGAAGAAGAAGATGATGATGATAATGATGATGATAAAGAAGAAAAAGAAGAAGGAGGAGAAGAAGAGGATGATGAAGAAAAAGGAAATGAGGAAGAAAAAAGGAAAAAGAAGAACAAAGAAAAGAAGAAGAAGAAGAAGGAAAAGAATAACGAAAGAAAGAAAAAGAAGAAGAAAGAAAGAAAGAAAGAAAGAAGGAGAAGAAAAAGAAGAAAGAAATAAAATGAAAAAAAGCATGAAAAAGGAGAAGAAGAAGAAGAAGAAAACGAACATAAAGGTCGTAGCCCATGCACGGTCATTTTGACCAACATCGAACAAAAATCTCTGAAATGATGGGAACGACATTTCCCTACATTTTTACTTAACGAATTATTGCGCATGCCGATGGTCAAAAAACAGATCTTCCTTTATGATAAACGGTTACGACATTCGATCCAAATGGTCGTGACATTCAAAGGGTAAGGTCATGTAATTTAAAGGAAATGGTCATGGAATTTAAAGGAATGAACATAAAATTCAGAGTGGATTGTAGTGAAATTTAAAGGGGATGGTGGTGAATTTAAAGGAATGGATATGAAATTAAGGAGAATGGTCGTAACATTTAAACCCTTTTCATCTGACATTGCTACTTTGGTATTCTCCCACATAGTAGTAAAACAAAAAAGCTGGAAATGTCATACTTTACAAAAACTCGACCTGCTCTTTAAAAGCACCGCATCTTTATCATCTAAAATGGATTGCGTGTCAGCACACTATTAATTGGGCAGCTCGTTAGCCATCACGTGACTCAGAAGGTTGTTTAGGTTACGATTTACAAGAGTAATCAGTCGATTCAGACTCTGGAAAGGTCAGTATTTTCATCGAGAAACCATGGCAGAAGATTCAAACAATCTTTTGCTCGATGGCGCGAAGAGAGAAACTATCTCTGTCTTATTATGTTGTTTACTTTCACTTGAGTGATGAATTATTTGAAACAAAGGACAATTAGGTGCCTTGGGATGTGAGGAATATATCGTATGAGTGGCATAATACGATCACCCCAACACCAATTGTGGTGCTGGGTAACAAACAAAAAAAAAGAAAGAAAGAAAGAAGACTGAATTTCATAATGTAAATAACTGAATTCAATTAGATACATGTTTATACAGCACTTTCTATAGCCGCCCCCAGTTGTGGAATAGTCTCCCGTCCTACATCCAAAATGCTTCTTCTATATCCACTTTCAAAGTAATGTTAAAAACCCATCTGTTCAAATCCATATCATGAATTTTGTCTTTTCTAAACATGTAAAATAAATAAATGATGTCGTACTACTATTTGTTATGAAATAAGTCATCTTTAGTACAATTTAAGTTAGATTAAGTTGATTTATTCATTTATCTGTAACAAACTGTAATTTTGTAATGTAACGTAGAGTAACATACTGTAATTGTGTACTGAATAATATTGTGTTCCGGCTTTATTTCGTGTAAGGACATTGCTTCACTTAATGGCTGCTGGGACAACAGCACCACAGCGCCTAGAAACAATGTATTAGGCGCGTTATAAATGTGATCTATTATTATTATTATTATTATTTATAATTAACGTCGTCAATATTACCATTAGCATTATTAGTATTATTAGTATTAATATATTTATTATGATTATAATTATCATCATCCTTGTTATCATCGTTATCAATCAATAATCAACATCAACATAATTTCACTTTCCATTATTAGCATATTCTGTGCTTCTCCTTTACAATCATATTGAAAAGGAGCTCACTCGAGTTTGTTGCTCGCATTTCATATCCTAAAGTAGAATGAACACTCGTTCGTTTCAATCGCTCGCAAATCAAGTCTCCCGTGGCCACCCCCCCCCCCCCATTATTTCAATAATTGTCATCAACTCTTACACAAGAAGAGAATGATAACCATATCGTTCGCACCTTATGTCATAGCGTAATCAGGGTTATTCAGCTTAAAAGCAAGGATAACGAAATATGGAAAAATCGGAGAAAAAAACAGGTATTTAGACCAATTACCTAGATTAATAATTGACATAATTAGGCCATTGATGATGCAAATAATTGTCTCTTCATTCCCTTGCTAGTAAATTACGACCTAATCAGTATATTCTAATCATATTCCTTTAGTGGAATATAGAGTATACTGAATACAAAAAGAGAAGGTGGATAAAACAGTGAGAATGTGTAGTTCTTAAAGCTCTCTCTACAAAAGAAAAATTGCTTGCGATCCCTCACGAATTGCGTCGCTACCTAACTCAAATTATTGACAACACAATCAGGCATGACGCATCATGTATAACAATACTAATTATGATAATAAATTAAATACATAGGCCATAGTTTTCAAGATGTCATTAATGTCATATAACTATATTATTACAATTTTATTGAATTTTAGGTGAATGTATATCATCACAAAGCAATGTATTAGCTCTATATATTTACCCTTCCGGACATTAAACGATTTTTTTTTTTAAAGCCTGTTTTATTCTCCTTTATGGAAAGCGGTTGGGAAAATTCAAAAATGGTTGGGAGAATTTACTGTTAGACTGTGTCGCACAGTGACACCTTCAAAGAAAATCATAAATATCTTTGTGTTTTGAGAATTTTGTCACGTGTGTTTGCCTGTTAGAGGGTTATTACAGTACAATGAATATATTTAGTAACATTTTATACAAAAATTACGCAATTTGTTCGTCAACCTTCAACAATGTTATCGAGTCACTGCATATCAACCATATAAACACGATGGAGAAAACTCTGGTTTCTGATATTTCAATTTCAGTCTAATGACTAATAATTCTAAGTACCCTTCGCGTTATACATAATGATGGTTACTTAATATATTGTCAATGTTGTTTTGTATCAATTCTTGTCATTACAAGGTGTACAAAGTGAATGTGATTCTACTAATATATAGTTGAGGTCAACATACCCTCATCATTTTCGTCAGAAATGAGGAAGAATACGGAAGATTCAAACGAATACGATGGCGGGTTTTGGAATTTATTTAATCAAGTTTGAGTAGTGGAGTAATAATGTTAAGTCGCAAGGGACATTGCAGCTTTTAAGGAATCGATGGCTTATTCCCTGTCTTTCCTCTAAATCCATTACATATGCATTAGAGAATACATTAGGCCATTGTTTGTAAGGAAATTGAACATCAGGGGATTGCTTCGAAATAAAGTACGTCTCAGTCCTCTTTCCCTTTTCCTTTCCATGATGCTGTCATCCCTCAAGACAAAAACACAAAATCCTTCCTTTCAATGGATGAATGTAAGTTTCCCCTTTTCTGTGGAATGAAGCGAGGTTCCATTTTGATGAAATAAGAAAATAAAGTGGTTTAATCATGCCTTCTCATTGTAATCACGCAATTTCTTATATTCACGGGTGAGTGAATCAAGTGAATTTTTTTCTTCATATTTCTCATATTTTAATCGTGTACGTGTTATAGTTACAGTGTGAGTCAACAAAAAGTTTACAAAAATCGACTTGCGCCAAAATTGCTTATGTGATATTTGAATAAAGCAATTGGGATTTGGGTATTAATTTGGCCTTTGCGGATCCAAATAACATTCCTAACAAAATGAATCATGCCACGCATATCAAATATCGAATATCAAATATCAAAGAACATTTGTGCGCGCGCGTGTGTGTGTGCGTGCGTGTGTGTGTGTGTGACTTTACTTCTGCAAAAAGCATATGCAATGCATTTCATTTGATACATTCAATTCATTCTCTCACTCCGCTAATCCCAACATAATACATACTGTAGGCATCACTTTGGCGCAAGTCGATCTTTACACTCTCGCAAACGATACCTCCTGTTCATACAAGCGTGAACACATATCACACAAAAATGATACCAAATTATTTGGGATAAAACACTCTTTCATAAGATGTATGGTAATTTACTGTTCATAGATGGGTTTTTTTTAATAATTAGCAATTTTCTAGGTGTAATCTTTCTTTTGACTTACACGGTAGAGAAATATAAAATAGTAGATGTAATGTGAGGTAACGGTTGGTCGAAATTTGGTAATTCAAAATGTTCAACAAATAATCCGTTCAGAATGTATTTATTCGTTTGATTTTTTTAAAGAGATATTTGTGAAAATGCACAATCGATCCCATCTTTAGAGGTAAGGGAAGAAAGAAAATTGGCGGGAAACTCGGAGAAGTCGGATGAAATTTATCTGATTGATGCGAGATCGATCGCTAGACAATTTCATCGTTCAAAATTTCCATCCAATATCATTACGCCCTGAGTGAGTGGCATGGCTGGCGATAGCTGATATGCGCAAGCACGATCTTATACTATCCTAGCACCTACATCTGAATATAAACTCGAAACAGGTCGGGGGCATTTTATCCCGGTGTTCAGCAATTCATACGATTGCAAAGCCGTGGATCAGCAGATCTTTGTCATCAATATCTCCAAAGACATTAGGACACGAACAAACTGAAAGTTTTTGCTTCATTTCCCCACGGGTAAAAGAAGTGTTAATCCCGAATCTTGTCAAAACTTTAGTAAGCTCATCATGCTCATTTAACTTGAACCTCAGATATTTTGTTTTCTTCCCTTCATGTATTAATTCACACAGTTCACAACGTTCAAGCAACAAAATGCACAAAGATAGTTATTGTTGTTTCCTTAGATGTCTGATTTTGTTTCAGCCGTTTATATCTCAAAATGACAAGGTTTGAAGAAAACAAAACATAATGAAGTCAAGGTGTATAGATAACAGAATGCTGCTGCAGAGAGTGAAAGATAATTAGAAACCAATAGCTTTAGGTCTGGAATTACTTTTGTACCCACGTGGAATATATTGTTTTTCGTTAATTTAAAAGCAATCACGTTGTGTTAGGGTCCCCCGTGTCGAGCTGTCAGATTGAAAAACATGTTATCCGACGACAAGGGTTGGACTCAAGGTAGAGGGGGGGGGGGGGGGGGGGAAAGAACGAAAATGTCATAAAAAGCAGAAAGTAAAAACAAAACAGAAAGTAGATAATACTAAGATGACCATGGGAGAATTAAGGAATCGATCAGATAATTTGTGTCCCAATTTTATCATTAATAATGGTCTGTTTCGCTCAAACTTTCAGATTATCTTTAATTGTACATCTATCATTGAAGTCACTACCTTAGCACCACTTTCTCTCATCTGAACAATGTTACCAAGTTCCTTTAAGTATTACTGACTTAGAGACGATGCTTTAGCAAGATTTCATTCGAACTAATACATCCTTTATGAATAATGAAGGGCTTTGTTATTAATTAACGATCACCAGCGGGGGCGGCGATCGATGCCGGGGGTAGGGGATCATACCCAAAGTTGTTTTTTTTAAAGGAAGACCGTCCCCATGAATTATTCAAAATTGGGCACCTAAACCCCCTAAATAGCAAATTTTCAGTAAAGGGCTACATCACACCGTTTAGGTTCGGAAGTGCTCTAAAATACTCACCTTTTCAAAAATAGGCAATCACCAATTAAGGGAGGGGGTGCGGTATATCATTTTACGCTTTCCCAGCCGGGTATATTTTTATCCAATCTTTTTGTAGTCATGTTTGACTTAATGAGCTTAATCAGATTATTTGCATTAAAAAAAAAAAGGGGGGGGGGGGCGAAAATTATAAAGAGAGACATATACGTCAAAACCAAATTAAATAGAAGATTGGCTTGCGACATGAAAAATAAGGTAACTAGGATGGAAAAAGAAGTTGAATTTTGTCATAAGAGGGAAAAATAATGAAGAGGGAGTTACATTCGTCGTGCCTGTATTCCAAAGTGCTGTTATTAGATTATTCCTAATCGTGAATTATTCTGACAAGGCAAAAAGTAATTCAAGGGTAACTTAATGACTAAACTAGGCATTGATGTCAGATGATAACGATAAACTTGTTTTCATTCCCAAGCGATTCCCTTTTGTATTGTCAAATTATCAGTAATTTGGGTATTAATGACACATCAAGAGCCAGCAGTGAGATATCTTAGCCAGTTTGGGCGCGTTTAATGGGTTTTGTAAATTCTAAATTAGGAAATAAAACACCAATTATAAGGTATAAGAATTGGAACACACTTTCTCCGCACTTTGTTAGCTCCCGAGTGCATGGGGTCAAGTGGGGGACAAGTGGATTTTTTTTTTTTTTGAACGGAGAAGAGGGAACATAAAGAAACAAAGAAAGAAAGGAAACGTAAGAAGGACCCTTTCCCACTGTTTGCCTAATCGGTTGCATTGTTCATTCGCTTTCATACACAGGTGTGTCCTATTATGATACCAGTAGTTTGAATTCAATCTAAATTCAAGGTTAGAAAGGGAAATTAATCCTATAATATATTTCTCCCTTTTAAACCTGGCTTAAACCGAACAGATTAAAATTAATTTTATGTTACACACCCTACATGATTGTGTTTCAACGCCATGATTCTCGGCTGGAATACAATTTCATATGAACACAATCTCATATGAACACAGCCCGAAACGTCAAGTCCAAGGATACGCGAAATGCCTCAAAAGATCTTTTCAAAACATCACTGGACATGGGTCGAACGTTTTTATAGACATTGATACTCGGCCAGTCAGTCAAGCCTAGCGGATTAATGGTTGTAAATTGATTAAAATGGTATATTCGAGCTTCTTCTTCCCCTCGAGGAGTAGCTCATTGTCACTCTAATTTGACACGTTGGCTTGGTTTGGTTTGGTTTGGTTTTAGGTGATGCTTCTACAGTCATGTAGATTCATTGACGTGCCGTAGGGATGCCTGCTTGTTTGAGGCATGGTGTGAGGAGAGAGAGGGAGATGGGAGAGGGGAGCATATGGAAACGTTGTATCATCCGCTCAATCTGACTTGCGTGCATAGAACAAAATAATAAGCATTTTTCCATGAAAAAGTGAAGTTTTCTAAAATTAATGTGCGTTTCTTTCCAGCATTGGGGCGCCCAGGAGTCACTCGGGTAACATTTCATAAAGTATAATATAAAAAGACCATATGCAAATTGCCTATACTTTTGCCGGAAAAAATACATTTACAAAACCTGTACCTAGCACAATGTCGTCTCTTTTTGCGTTGGAGAAGAGCAAATAGCGAGTTTCAATCACACTTTGGCCGCTCTCGCGAGCTCTCACTCGTTTCACTGTGGTCAAGCGACTTTGGGGCAAGCGGTTAATGAAAATACTAATCGTTAGCTTTCTTCTGGTATTAAACTTGTTTTGATTGATTGTATAATTTTGTCGGAATAAAGGAAACAAAAGGCTTGACCAATAACTTATCAGCGTCTGAATGGACCTTTTGACCTCGAATTCCCTGTTGCAAGCGCACTAATGACGTCATCTTCGCTCAATCGTTGTCTTTTGTCGTAAAATGCTACACTTTCACAATGTTTATACATCTTTTTTAATTATTAGTTAGATATAACATATTTTGTCTGATATCACTGAAGTTTTTTTTTTTTTTAACGAGTAATTTTTAAATAAGAGCCATTTTACTGTTTTATTTTACTGGATCGTACCATTAAAGTCGCAGGGTAGAAAGATGCATTTTCCAACCGCGCCAAATTTAATTTACGTTCCGACATTCTGTTAAATGGGTTCGTGTTGTTAAGAATCCACTGCTTTCTGCTCCACCAAACGTCCACATGCGGAGTCGTTTATCAACTAAATTATTCAAATTTATGGATGCTTCCTTCCCAGGTGTTTGTGTTGTTGAAGCATTTCATTCACCTGCTATCATTCGTTGTACTCCAATTGCCAGAACGCAAATTACATTTTGGTTTTATAGTTTCATCGGAGTCGTTTATCAACTAAATTATTCAAATTTATGAATGCTTCCTCCCCAGGTGTTTGTGGTGTTTATACATTTCATTCACCAATTATCATTCTTTGTACTCCAATTGTTAGAATACAAAATGCATTTTGGTTTTATAGTTTCATGCAGTAAGTAAGTCAATAAAAGTATGTTCTGCACAATAAAAACAATGTGTGTCCCTATTGTACAATGTAATGTGTCCCCTCATTTTGTAATAGTTAATTTACCCATTCACATAATGGAACTACCTGCCCGATGAAGCCAGTGGTCCGTGACCCCTGAGCACTCAACACCGTGTGGGAGTCAGTTTGTGGCCAACTTCTTTTATGAGACACTATACAAGCAAACGTTTCCATATGAGGGGGAGTGAGATGGGGAGGGGGAGGAGGAGGGGGACAAAAATAGGGAGACAGAGAGAGCAAGTAAGAGTGGGGGAGGAGGGAATGAGAGAGAGAGAGAGAGAGAAAGAGAGAGAGAGAGAGAGAAAGAGAGAGAGAGAAAGAGAGAGAGAGAGAGGGAGAGAGAGAAAGAGAGAGAACATCTGGAGAAAGAGAGTGAAAGGTGTGTGTGTGTGTGTGTTGGGGGGGGGGTGGTCATTGACCTCATATTTATCTTTAAGTATTATGAATGAACAGAAGCCATGAACAATCAGTCTAGTAGTAGTATGTAACTGATATAAAGATAAGGAATATAAGACAAACATCACATTCAACATTAAGAAGTTGACATTTTCTAGATTACAGTCAGTGCCTTTAAAAACGCACACAAACAGTTTTACAAAAAAAGGAAAAAATCATACGAACTCACACTTGAAAGCTAAGATGTTGAGCTGCAAACATGAAAAAAAAAGACATTCCAAAATCTCAACTTACGCGAGAAAGGTTATTATGATATACATTTGGAAGATGTAAAAACAGGTCCTCGGCTCTGAAAGCTTTTAAAAAGGATATAAAGTTCCTAGTCCCTACCTTCTTACCAACATCCTTGTCTTCATAACCAAACTATTATAAATGTACATGCAGATAAATAGATAGATAAATGATAATGAATAAATAATTGAATAAGTGAATAAAGAAATAAAATATAGAATAAATGAATAAATGAATAAATGAATAAATAAATAAGTGATCAAAGGAATAAATATAACTGAAAGATAACATATTAAATAGACAGGGAATAGATTTGAATGAATGAATAGAAAACTGAATATATGATATAGAGATATGATTTGTGCTAGATTTAAGAAACAAGCAAAGAATCAGACGGCTATAGATAAAAAAAAAGGAATATCTAAGTGAGAACATAACTAAATAAAAGGCTGAATCTGTATATCGATATAGATAACTACCATTGGTGAAGGTGATGGGACAAACTATCACTTCCGAGGCGATCTGGATGTAGCTAACTTTCCGAAGCGAAGCTGAGGAAAGATAGCTTATACATTCAGATCGCCGAGGAAGTGATAGTTTGCCATCGCCTGAAACCAAAAGGTGATTATTTGCTTTATATTCCACATCGGAAACATTTCACTTCTTCCGTCATTTTAGACCAATAAGTCATCAACCCGGTCATCACTTAACAGCTAGCAAACGGTGTACGATACGTACAGTGCATGCAGTATGGTGGTGTGACTATATAGTTCGCGCTTATCAAAGTTCGCGTACTAACACTAAAAGCGCTTAAAAGAGGAGAGCAATACGTAGCGTATACAATTAAAGTGCGTTGCACTGTGTAGATAGTACTTCTATCTACAGTGAAAGTACATTTGACAACGGACTTTTCTTCTCCCATCAATGATGGGCGAACTATCTTTCATCACGTGATTTACTGTTGACCAATCGTAGAGCAAGATTCTTAGTAGGTGGAATATAATTCGGCATAGCCGACTATAAAGTCTGAATGAAATTCTTATCTTCTCTTTTGGGGACAATTTTTTAAGTGGATCTATTCGGATTCTTCTCGAGGAGAAAATCAAGATACATATTTGGGTCTGTGGCTTCGCCTTTTAAGGCCCGGTCACACAGAGGGGACGCATGGGGGACGCACGGCCGGCGCATGGACAATTTGCAATTTTGGCCAGTGCGTTGTCGTGCGCCCAACTTTTGTCGAAGCTATACAGCTAGCTGACACCAAATGCATAGCGCGCTGGACGCATACAGGGCGTACACAGGGCGCACACAGGGCGCACACAGGGCGCACACAGAGCGCACATGAAAACAACTTCCACGAATGCACAGCGTGTTGCTAGCGCGCTGGACGAATGGTCCACGCATGCACAGCGTTCTACGACGCACGGCCAGCGCATTGGAAATCGGAAAAGAACGTGTGCCTAACTTTTGTCATAATTTTGGAAAAGCTAGCGAGCTGACACAAAATGCACGGCGTGTAGCTAGCGCGCTGTGCGTATACAGGGCGTGTGCTCCGCGTTTGTCTGGCGCTGGTCTAGCGCGCTCCACGCATGTCTGGCGCTGGTCTAGCGCGCTCCGGCGCATGTCTGGCGTGCCTTTGGCGTGTATATTCATGCGTCGAGCTCGGCGCACGTTTTTGAGCATGCTCAAAAAATCCCGACGCACACAGCGAATGACGACGCATGCATAGCGCTGGTCCAGCGTTGGTCCAGCGCGCTCGACGAACGAGTAACGAATGATGACGCACGCCTAGCGAACGACAACGCACTGGCCCAAATTGCAAATTTCCAATGCGCTGGCCGTGCGTTCCCCATGCGTCCTCCCTGTGTGACCGGGCCTTTACAAATACAAAGTGAAAGTGTTAAACAGTTCATTGAATTGAATTTGGGTTCATGGGACGGTGAATGGGGACTTCACGTGCTACTCTTTACTTCGGGATAAAGATCTATTCTGCCTCACTAAACTGAAACTGATTTTAAATTTAGGATTGATTTCAAGAGCACTTTCGGTGTTTTTGAAATACCCCCGCGAATTTCAGAGTGACGTAACCATGGTAACTGCTGAGCAAATTTGATTTTCTGACATTCGGACGCTTGCATGGATGGTGGCGTTTCCAGTCAATGCAGGCCATGGCTGGAAATATTTTTTTAAATAAAACTGGTCAATCTTTATTTTTGGGAGCAAATAATATTATTAATAATAATGGATCTTGTATAGTGCTCATGTCTTTCTATTAAATCTGACACTCTTGGCGCCCCATAGTACCGTACCTAGAGAAACAATGAATACCGTATGGATAGCAAAATGTCTTCTTATCACACGGCATCGGGGATCTATTTAAAACTCAAATATGGCATATTTCTAATTAGCAATAATATTACTTGACTTTGCAAATGAAATTACTATTCTGACAATGGTCGACTTCCATGTTAAATAACGGACGATACGTTGCTGTCCATATGGTGTCAAAAAATTGTCTGCGATCAGGGCGATCGCGAAGATTAAAGGGGCATGTTCCCCGTATTCCAGAGGGCGCTCAAAATACGTAAGCGCTGGCGGACGGCGCTATAGCCGCCTATTGACACCAACAGAATACGGCTCTTACGCAGATGGCATGTTCCGACAACTACACTGGCGGGAACGTTCCCCTTTAAGATAAAGCATGGCCGGAGAATCAGAAATATTTACAAAGCCTACTATAATATTGGCAGTCAGCATTTGAATTAAACAGGTAAGAAAATCGTTGTCCTCGAGGGTATAACTTGTGTATTTCCGGATGTATTCTATCAGTTTGTATCCATCAAGTTTACGTCCGCTGTCAGGCGTGGGTATTTGCTTCCCATAATACGCCTTATCCGAGTGAGAATAATGCAAATTAACAACGAATTAAATGTCAGAATGGATACATGAGATTTTGACTATTCATTAGACTAAGCTGACGACCCGAGAAGTTACAACAGGAAGTAAACAACGCATTAAAGGAAAATAACCTACCTTTGTAATAATAAGTTTATCTGTTTGGAATCAGAGATATAAAAGTAACCGATGCATGCCTGAACCGATGGCGAAAGTTTGAAAACAAGTGAGCAACGAATAAGAATAATACGAAGGTTCGAAATATATGATCACTAAATCTATGCGACTCTCAAATTGGCACTTTAGTCAATGGTATGGGACGTATTCCCGGTCAACTCATTTGTCTTCTACTAAAATATCATAAATTTCTATTTTTCCTCATGATCGCCTTATTTTCCTTAAATTACTACTCAAAATATATTATGGGCATATTACTACAGGTTCTCCAAAACAAAAAAGATCCTCCTCCTAATTACACTTTCAAACAGTGACATAATTTAGTAATCTGTGTTGGGAAAAATGGGAAAGTTGCCCGGTACTACATAACAGTGATATTACTGATTCAGTCAATTTGGAATCTCCTATACAAATCGTACATTTCTTGTTGCTTTTCCAATTTAGATCAAACTTTCATCAGTCTTATTTTCTAATTTTTCTCAATTATTTCAGAGCAATTCGTTATCAAGGTCGGGTTTCATAGGCGGGGGCTGCTACATGATAGATGGGATGCCAATTGTCTAGGTTATTATTATACCGGGTATCATGCCCTCATATCCTATCATAACTTCGCGGAATTCCACATGAGATAATGATTGATATCAATCATTGATATTGCTCATGTCAAAAATCGTGAGTGAAAATGATCGTGCATGTATGCCATTGACACATAAACAGACTCCTTATAGTCAATAGATTACGCCTAATGTTTACATACTTAGATAATTGCACATTATCGAATGTAATGATTGATTTGAAAAATATACTCCAAGGAAAATGATACAGCACAGCAAGAACATTATTTTGTAGACAACATGCATGTATTTTTGTGTTCTAAATATGGTTTTAACCCCCTAAAGAGAATGCTCTGTAAAGGTTACGCGAGTGTCACCGAGTCCCAAATGTGACACATCGTTTCACAGTTGGCGAACAAAGTGTGTTCCTATTTCCTTATGTGACATTACTTCATTTCTTAGAAGAAGAAGGAAAACTAACCAAATAGAAATAAACATGATAAAGTAAGTGTTGACATAGGGTAAGGGTGTTAAACAAAACATATTATTTAGTTATTTTATTTAGTTATTTTATTTATTCGGGGGGCTCTTTAAATTTTCTTGTTGCATGGATACAAAATACGACGAGCACTTTTCCCCGTCGTAAAGACGGAAAAGCTCTCGAGCAGTGACAAAACTCAAACACCAATAAAATAATTAAACAAATTCAAATGCACTATCAGTCAAGCCCCCTACCTTTAAGAATACATTTATCACTTTTAATTAACGGGAAATTGTGAAAACGCATGCATTATACCAGCCGGTATATTACCCGATATATGCGATTATGGGTCTTGTTTTGTCAAGTTGACATAGTAACAGTGACGTAGAATGGGATTTTTTTAAGACACCTCTTTCTGAAATATTGAACGAAGTCCTATTGATCAAACTAATTGACAGGTAACATCACCACTTAAAGATTTCCTTTATCAAAACACAATTAATAAAGTTTAATGCAAGAACTTAAGTTTCGAAGATGGTGTACATCAATCATATTTACTGCATGTATTGTATATGGTATGTGTTACATCATTGTTAGGGTTCATTTGATAATTATGATGTTCATTTATTTTCCATATAAAAATTATACATAATCACACGTTTATACATGATTAACGTGTATGGTCACATCAATTCTTAAGTAGTACAAAAGAAGAGATTTCATTATCTTTAGGCCTTTATTCACATGTAATAATCGAAAATTAGAACTACATCTCCCCATTTGTAAACAGGGCCTCTTGAATTATAACAAGACTTAAATCGAGGAGGCATCCTTTCTCTTTCCCCTATACTCAGCGAAAAGTAGATCTGATGGTTAGATACCGATTCGAACGTGGTCAGATTTAAGCAATTATAGACATGGTTAAAGTGTAACCACTCAGATAAGACTAAACATGACGTACATACGACTGGAATATGAACTACACAAATACACTTAGAATTAGTCTCCGTTTCATGATCTGATAATCATATTTTCACAAAATACTGATGTACTTTGTTACTGCATATTTCCTTTACATTAAAGTAATAAGCAGTAGTGTCTATTTTACATAAGTTGTTATGATTCTATTTTTCAGATTGCTGTCATGTATGCTCAGTCAATTTTATTTTTATAATTCTTGGAATATATATTTTTCCTGCAAATGAAAATAAAAAGTGATCCCTGAAAGCTTGAAATCGAAAAACGGGGGATGTAGCTGGTCATTCACTAATCTGTTGAGCTATTTGGGTCCGTGAATCGTGAATTTAGACATTTCTCAGAGTCTACAGAATAGGCCTGGGGGGGGGGGGGGGGGGGGGGTCAAACAGACGCTTTGATCATGTCAAAGTGGTTATTGATATTATTTTCAGGGAAACTGTCTTCTTTTTTTTTTTTTTTTTTTTACTATATTCCACAAATAAAATCCAATTGCAGGTGTACTTTTAAGCCTTATTTCTATCATATTTAAATGTATTATTTTTTTCATTTTTTTTTTTTTTTTTTTTTTTTTTTTACTATATTCCACAAATGAAATCCAATTGCAGGTGTACTTTTAAGCATTATTTCTATCAAATTTAAATGTTATATTAAATGGCTAGAAAAAATGATACGAGTAATCAATAAAAAGTTATATTTTGTTACATGGATGCTAAACTGTACCTTTAGTAGAGAAAAAAAGAAGTAATCTCCTCGATTTATCATACATACAAGACACGCAATAGCGCAGATACCATGGGAACGGGGCACTTGGATGGTTTAAAAGCGGACAACGACAACAGCAAAGTAAGGAGACAACAGGGGGGAGGCAACATGAAAAGAAGATGATTCGACTCCCTCTCTCCTCTACCACATTTGATAATGCTCTCCCGCTTGTCAAAAGCATGGTAAGATCAGTACCTCCCCCCCCCCACACACACACACACAAACACACACACCCACGTCAGCGGTACGCCCCACACCACATCGGTTTCCCGATAATGCAGATGGAGCCACCCTACGCAATTAATGACGTGTGCCAAACCATGAAATAGTACACAGTGCTATTTATGAATGTGAGTATTCGAACACGAGCTGATTGATTATGTCACGTGACTATTATAATGCGTGCTGATTGATCACATCACGTGAACTGGAATAATTCGAGAAGATCGACAGTTTCGAATGAAGAGACATCCGGTATCGTGACCGATCGACCGAGTGGGTTCTTTAAGTGCTAGACCCGCAGCTGTTCACTTTAGAATACATGCAGCTCTCCTCTTCAGTCGCTCCTTCCAGCCAAGATGGTTCCAAGTTGTCATCAAAATCAACAAATATAATTTCAATATCTATAGACGAAATGTCACTTCATATAATTTACTCAGAGCCAGTAGGGCCTTAACTCAAACACAGAGTTAACGTCCTTCTGGCTTTCAGCAGACTATACGTATCCTTCGATATCTCACGTTCATCGGTCGTGTGTTTAATACATTCTTTCTTGAAGACAAAATAAGCCTGCAGCGGAAAAGTAATATCTCTTTCATTTTCCCGCTTTTTTTCCGCCTCTCTCTGTAGTTTACATAAAAACCAGTTTAGGAAGCCCTAAAGGATTTCTCAACCGCGACTGCAAATTAAATCACCTCGACCAATGCAATAAAAAGTATTGGATTAAGCCAGAAGGTAGAAATTAAAAGAGTTTATTTTCCTTTTATTATAATTCTGTACATGAGGTATATCTCTGTGGTCACGGGGGTGGCAACTTTATAGGTGACACACATTTCCATCGGGTGGCTTTGAAAGTCTATCGATGGAAGTATAGCAAAACGTCTACTGTTTCAATATGTTGCAGGAAAAAGTAAAAGTTGCTATATTCCTAATTTCTATCGAACTTAATGAGAATAAGAAGCTGTTAAAATACCACCTAAACCCCCCCTCTCTCTCTCTCTCGCTCTCTCTCTCTATCTTTACTTGAGTCAACATTATGTAGTGAGGGTGTTTAATAGTTTGTCATATTTTTGAAATTCATTGTCGAACATAAAAAGGATAAGAACCATTTTCCATACAATGTGGTGTTCCCCAAGGATATATATGGGTCCGATGCCCTTTCCACCATCGTGTATTTAATGATGATCAAATTAATTACTTGCTTTATAATATATTCCAAATCCAATGAGATGAACACTAGCAGGTCTTCCAAATTACCACAATTATTATCTAAAAGGAAAGATATTGTACGAAGTCTCACCTGCTACATGTATATAAAGGATCGTGTGCGGCGTGTTAAAAACAACAACCTGCACTTTGCGACATCCTGATGTCAGAATTCTCCTGAACACGATCAGAGCATTATTATCAAAACGTCGAGAACAAGAGCTCTTAGCGGGTTTCAACAGCCTTTTTAGGGCTCTTTTTCCTTTGAAAGAATTCATGTATAACCCTGAAAATTCACCTACAATCCTGATGAATAATCAGGATAATGAAACGCTGAAGGATATTTACCAAATATAGTGCAATCTATGTTGACCAAAAGTGCCATGTTCCTTAATAAAATGTCACATAATGGTTAATAGGGAAAAAAATGTGCACAATTTCCTTTCCCTGTAAAATTCAAATATTGTCATATAAGTCTATGATGCCTCCATCTATGTTTTCAAAATTGCAATAATCATAATTATGAGCCAAAACTACGATAATTCTGATTTAAACGATTACAAATTCTTCAATTATCTCATCAATTGAATTCGTGACCATTGCGAGTATGTGATTATAAACAGAAAAATTGCCTAACAGTGATCAGTGATCTGTAAATGCACTGTCAATGCAATCTACATGAATACTTACAAAATATGAATGCTCTCCCTAAAAATGTCATAACTAGCATACCATTTTTTTTTTATTACAGTGCAATGCAATTACCAACTTTAACTTCTGCTTGCTTGTTTGTTGTCCGGGGCAACAGCGTATATTGAGATTTCAAACACACTATTAAGACAGTTTGAAGAAATTAATTGACGCAATAACAAACAAATTATAGTTCTATTTTCATTTTAAAATGAAACTCATCGATCGAGAAAGTTCGTTCAGGTTCTCTGAATCATCTTCTTTTCCCCCTTGAGGGAATCAGAATGGTTCTGGGCGGGAATTCACATCTGTAACAGCGTACGTGCATTCGATAAAATAACAACACGATCGCTCGTAACGCAATAACAAAAACAAGAGGCAGGGGGGGAGATATTTATAAGACCCTGTATCATAATTATATGCGTTTCTGGATATCTACCCCTGACAGAAACAGCCACTGGGCAAAATACAAAAACACTTTTCAAGTCCCTAACCTGTTCCCCTTGCCTGTCGATTTAATACATCTGATCACACCCATTACGTCAAGGTGTCTATGGCAGATATATGATACGCCCGTCTGGTATTGGAGGCAGCTCGAATAATACCCACCATGCACTTCAACTCCCCCATGATCCATTATCAAAGAAGAAGGTCACATTAGCAGACAGCGATATCAGACTGAGCGATCGATTGCACGTATCGGATTTCTGATTTACATTACAAAACAAAAAAGATTTGATATGAATTAGCAGAACTGCTTTGTAGCGTCCATTTAATATTATATCGACCAAGTACCGATCAAGGGAGAACCTGTAGAGCTCAACTAAAAACCGAGACATTTTCAAGCAAGTTTTGCAAAATTAATATAATTATAGGGTAGCGAAACGACTTGGAAGTTTTTTAAAACTATTATAGTCCTCAACGTATGCATTATGTAAGTAGACAAAGTACAGACGAGGGAGGAAAGACGAAGGCTGCATGGATCTGCTTGTGAGCCAATCCTTCATCCCAGCTCTTCCTAGTAATAGAGAAAACATCTTTTACTCACCAGACACCAAGCGGGTTAGACCATGATTTGTTTTTCCGCTTAAATTGCAAAGCGACATCGAAATTTCCAGCCGGCGCCGCATTTTAATTGTAGTCTCCGTCACTACACGCCCTCGGCCACCAGGGGGGACGTTCACGGGTCGTTTAGGGGCACAGCTAGGACAGTGTTTTATGGATGCTTTCATGCATCGTCTGTTAGATTCGGGAATCCATCAGTGACATTCAATCGATATATCTTTGTGAAAAAATAAAATAACACTGACAATATTAGGGGTGTCCCCTTAATATCAATACGTGTATGCATGAATTCTTTTTCCACGAAAACGGGATCTTTTTTCAGGGCATTCATGTTTAATTCACATATCACAGTCAGGCGCAGATCCAGGAATTTCTTGCCGGGGGGGGGGGGCACACGGGGGGGGGGGGGGGGTAAGCGGACACTTTTTTTTTTTTTTTGGTCACGAAATTTTTTGATTTGACATTTTGCTTCGTTGGGGGGGGGGGTAAGGTCACCTTTTTAGGTCAGCCATTGGCAATTTTTTTTTTTTATTGAAAAAAAAAAAAAAAAAAAAAAATGTTTGGCCGGGGGGGGGGGGGGCACGCCCCTGTTTTTCAGTATATTTTGGGCGAATTTAGGGCTGATTTTAACATATTTTGTTTGGCCGGGGGGAGGCACGTGCCCCCTGTGCCCCCCTGGATCCGCCACTGACAGTAATCTAGACTTATGGGGACTAATTGGGGCAAGAGCCGTGATATCTATACATGAGGGGGTGTTTTGGGACAGCAAATCTTTTAGCCTTCTTTGAGCATTCTAGCCAAAAGAAAATGTTTTTCATGATAATGACCCTTCATGGGAATGCAAAACAGTTACCGCGATCACAAAGACTTTTTCAATACCATATACTATTTTCCATAGAAGATTATGTTTAAGTTACATAATAACTCATTGTAACGTTCCCTCAAAACACCTACAAACATAAATTTTCTAACTTTAAAAAAATGTACTCAAAGATGAAAAATGTAAATTGATTTAATAAATCATGTCTTTACTACAAATCCACAACATCTGCACAGGATTTGAATACTAATAACCTTTTATCTGCCAGTGAAATTGGGAACGTTTTCTTTCCTAACAGTGTGCTAGGAAATATGATCGTTCACATAATACTTTCTTAGACGTAGATTATCACAAAAGAGGGTTGTTTTAATAAAAATTAAAGTCCTACGCAAATGGCTCACACTGCCGTTAAAAGGAGTGAACAAATTAAAAAGACAAACAAATATTTCTTTAAACGATTTTGAAATTTAAAAATCATTGTATTAGACACATTTGGTTTAATATTGAAGAATGTTGAACATTGAAGAGGTAATTCCCGTTTTAAACATATCTTACTTAACATTTTTCATTATTTGTTTTATATTTATAATCTAATCACGCCATTTTGAATGTTCTTGGCCAATGAGCTAATTAGAAGAATGATGTCTGCATGTCTCTATGTTAAAAGTTTCATTCTTAATTTCCTTTCCAAATATTTCTTTATAATTTAACCTTTATAAGTACATCGACATCGTTGTTATTCTCATCCGTAATTTTAGATGATATTCATTTATTCCACTGTAAGACATTTTCAAATCATTTACGCAAATCAAACGTCTTCCTGAACTTTATTCAAGATCGAAGAACCCATAAGCGGGTTCTTGACGAATGGATAGATCACCATCCAGCCAGTATAAACTTCAAGGCTGCCCCATGGTGTTACCGGAAGCCTTAAAGCGTGACGATCGATGTGGTTGACAGTTTGATTTATTAAGACAATATGTAAAATCAAATCATAGTGATTAAAAATTACAAAATTCAAGCTCTTATCTACAGGTGTATTGTGACTACTTTCTACCTTGAATTAACTCTTCCCCGTCTAGAAAGCAACGACAAGAATAAAAGTCTGAAGAGTGAGCCTAAACCCTAATGCCTACTTCGTCAACCTTCCATGACAGGGACTAACCATAGTTCAAGTGAACTTTTTCAAAGGACTAGATGGCATATCAAGATCAAAACAAATGGAAAAAGCTACGAGTGGGACTAAAGAAGACGGATCAGGTGGCAAGCGGAGTCCTCCACATACCATGACGTCACAAACAGAAGAACTCTCGGTAGCAAGTGCATGCTACCTTTTTGGCTTCCTTGCGTTAAATGGCACGGATGGATAAAATTGTCCAGCGTGGTCAATACATTGATCTCTTGTTAATGGATACCCCCCACTTGATGCTACTGATGTATCAACATTTAACCAAGCCACAGGCACGTTGTCCAGAGAATGAGGGACCCATGCAAACTGTTCTGAAGAAAAACAAGATGACTGCGCATGTATTGGCCATTTTGTCATAATTTGTAAGATATTATTTATCGTATTAATGATAATGAAATAAAAGTGATTTGATGACTTACATGTAGCTGTTATCACTAAGACAAAATGTTTATATTGCATGATCATCCTTGCCAGCGGATTCATTAACAATGCCATACGTCTCCTCTCTTTGAGAATAGTGGAAATGTTTTTGTGTCAAGGCGACCAATGTCACATATCAGCTTGAACTTTTGACTTATGGACAACGCGACATCTCGTCGAAGACTTGTAAATAAATAAGGCCTACAAATCGATTTCGGGAGAGTGGGGCTGAGGATTGACTAGTATTTAATTAGTCACATGAAGAAACGTAGCATCCAAATCCCCCTAGTGAGTGGAGTGCATGTATATAAGGCCTACAAAAAAGATGTTGTATTGCTTTGCGACCGACCCCAACATCTTGAAATGTACGGTCGGCTTTTCAATTTGTTTATTATTAAAGCATCAAAACTGGAAAAATATCAGTCAAAAAAAAAAGTTAAAACAATAAAGTTTTCCGACCGTCCTAAAGGGCAATATGACATTTTTTTTGTTAGGCCTAAGGCAAGTGCTTTTTGGGAGGGGTGAAAGGTATGGAATGCGACATTACGATATCTCTGTCGGTAAAATTGTGCATATTTATATCTTTGTCGGCAGAATCGAGAAAAAAAGGCGACGGTGAAAGATTTAAGAAGAAGTGTAGATCAAAACAAAAAAGTGAACCTCAAGAATACACTCTCAGGAAAAAAACAAAAGGAAGCGTATTGCCACGGGAAAAGCAGAAATCAAGTCTTCACTGTCTCAAGGGGGTGGGGTGGTGACAAAACAAAATTTAAAACAGTTTCCAAATGGTCTGGGGAAATATAAAGATCGGTGTCGCCAGTAGAAAGGAAAGCGACGTGAAGATTCAATGCCATCGGGGGACGGGTGGGGGTGACTAAAAATCTGTTGGGAAATTTTGTTAAAAAACAAGCTAGTGGAATGGTCAATTCCAAATAAGGATTTGACTGTCTACCGGTACAAACAAATTCCAATCGATATTTGATACGCAGTTACTGCCCCCAAATGTATGATACAGAGTTGCTTTTTCCATTTTGAGAAGACAAACATGATAGAGAGTCCGCAGGTGGTGCATGTTGTCATCAGATTTTATCGATGTCTAAGTGTCTAACCAGTGGTGTAGCGTGTGTAAAATATGGATGAGGAGCGCACCGGTATTTTAAGAAATAGATGTAATGAAACTGAGTGGAGAGGAAGGGATGTCGTGTCACTTTCTTCTAAATTATGTCTCCTTTGTCTTATACACATGTATAATTATGTCCCTTTTGTTCCTTTTAAGATGATATTCGCTTGGTCGTGGGCATGCATGTACCCCCGCGCCTAGTGGCTATACTCTGCTGTCTGGTATGTGAAGGCGCAATGGCTCGTCGTCACCGGGAGGTCCCGGGTTCGAAACAAAGTCGCTGCATTAGTTACCTTTAGCAAGGCATTAATACTTGCTACCAAGTCTCTCGGAAAGGACCTCAAGCCGTCTGTCCCTTGATTGCTTACTTACAAGCAGACACTTGCTTTCTTAGTAGTCGGGTGAACATAAATCCTCTTGCCCCTTTGTTACGCCCCTGTCTGGACCCTAGAGCTAAAGTGTAATCACGTTTTACTTTAAAAAAAACTAAGATCTATTTCCAATATCCTCATAACATCAGTACAGTATCATACTTTTTTTAAGTCGTGCGATCAATAAACGTCAAAATCTAGAGCGTCTCATTGCCCTTTGAAGGAGAATGTCTAGCGTAGTTTTTAAAGTAAATTATTCTGCAGGTTGCACTATGGAAGATCGGATTTGTGCATGATATCACGAGGAATTTGTTTGGTATTTTCTTTATTATTTTACATGTAATGTGTCCCGTACGTCAAAAAACTTCAATAATTTCAATACAAATATCATGGGGGGGGGGGGGGGGAGGGGAATATGGTTCATTGTATTTGAAACCAAAAATACAAACAAGCAAACAACAAAAGACTTACGTCATATGGACCTCGCCTCATAGTATAACATTATCTAACGGTTCTACGTGGGATGAAACAAAATTGTATTAATGCCAACAAACCCTAAATAATGTTGATGTTGCTAAAATATATTTTACGAGCTGACCCCGATATCAGGGCTTTAGCTTACATATCACGTTTAACTCGACCATGTCCTAGACATGCCTAACCGTGTTAACCTACTTCTCCAGGTTCCAGTTTCTCAGACATCTTTTAGTCAATTCGTCCACAAGGTGAATCATCATGGTGGCCTACTTCCACATTTTCATCGATATTCACTTTACTCCTCCTGCCCCACCATCTTTGTTTGGATGTGCTTTGAGAGCTCTTCAGGTTTGCGGACATTCTCCTTTTGTCTCTTTAAACCGGAAGTTGTTGTGGTGATCATGTCCGCACTCATCCGGCTATAACTCACGTTCGGCATCCCTCGCATCCGGTATCAACATGAATGTGTAAGTCAATTCTACACAAGAAGCTAATCATCTGTGAACTTCATACTGCATATGCAATTAATATTTCAGGGTTCACACTTCTTAACAGTTTACAAAAAGAACGAGAAAGTACACAAGCTATCTGCATCTTGATCAGAACACAACGTTCTCTTTAAAGTGTTTAAAGTAACCACAAGGAGTACAGCCTGCAAGCTATTTGCTAAGTCCCACTCCCCGGAGCCTGTAAATCTTCATGGGTAAAAGGTTGGCGCCTCCTTGTAGCATGATGCGATTCTTCTTCTTCCTCTTCAATAAGCATCTTCTTGTCTTTATCATGTAATGTCTTTCGGTTTCCCCTCCGAGCTTTGTTAAAGGGGAATCCCAACCAATACACTTGAAATTTATTTCGATATAGTAGACGCTGTGAGAGATGTGAGTTGCTCTAGTGGTAGGGTCAGCTTCCTGTTCTCGCCTACAAACCTCGCGAAACTGAGTTACATTTTTCTCGTCGGGTGCTGACGTTAAAGGTCGGTCGCAAGTAAATTAGTGTTACATCGTGTGGTGTTTTTTTTAATTTATATTTTCTGAATAAATAATCCTCTATAAGATGATACTAAAACAAGAAAGGAGGAACATTTCCTAAGAGACTGTAATGTAGTTGAGTCACAATAATAATAATAATAATACATATGATTTATAAGGCGCCAAATCCACTTGACAGTCAAATGCTCAAGGCGCAGCTTGTGCAAGAGATGAAATACATACATGATACATTTATACAAAGTGCGATAGGAAAGGTACAGACATGAAAGGTTATGGTAATCAATTATAAGCTAAATTAAACAGATATTTCTTAAGATTGTTTTTTAACACTTCAGCAGAACTGCTATTCTTAATCCATTGAGGGAGAGTATTCCATAATGAAGGCCCAGCATGAGCGAAGGTTCGCTCCCCCACTTTGTTTTAACCCTAGGAGTAACAAGTAAGCCAGAGTTTTGAGAACGTAGCTGTCTAGAAGGGAAGTAATGCTTAATCAAGCCGATGTTGTACTGCGGAGCAGAGCCATGTATACAGTGAAATAATAGCAAAATAATCTTGAAAATAACACGTTTTTCTACGGGCAACCAATGGAGTGATTTGAGGACTGGTGTAATGTGACTGTACTTGTTGGACAGGGTCACGTCTGGACAGGGTCAGAGTCATGTCTAGTATCAATCTTTATAATAGACTCGCAATAATTATAAATCTGATGCTGCTCTGTAAAAGCATATCTAATATTATTATCATAATCTTATTTAGGAGGCACCTGAACTAATCAATTCATTTTCATCCAAAAACAAAAAAAATGACATATCTAATATTGTTCACTTGTATTTTTGTGAACGATTTCGGAATTTCGCTTTAAAAAACAATATTCTCCTCTTCGACGTCAACCCAATAAATCGAGAAAACTTTGCTCGCCACCGACCTACAACTAACAGACTGTATCTATTTTGACGGTTTACTCGTCTGTAACCTCCCGCCAAAGACAAAAATATTTAGTTAAGGTTCACGAATGACGCAAGCATGAACAGATCATGTTACTATTCTCGTTTGTCCATCCTCCTACTCGGCAGATGATGTTTGCATGTTAAAAGACACGGATAGAAGGCATCTCATTTTTAACGGGATGGCGAAGGTTGGAATGCATCATTAGCATTCGAATCCATAATTTTGAAATAATATACAAAACAGTTTTGTGGTTCTTCTTGGAATCGTTAGGCCTATCTAATAATAGAAGGTTTCCCTAATAAGAGTAAATCAAGGATCACAAGAAAGGTAACAATCCTTTAGTCACGTGTCTTATGTTTTTGATTATAGGGTGCAACTTCCGGTTTGTGAGTACACAGGTACGTAAGAATTATGTGACGTTTTCATTTTATTAAAGTATTATTACGTAAAATCATGTATCAATATATCTAAACAGTGCATCAATATCCTTTCCATTTAATTCAATTACAAATGTGATTTTTAGACTCCGTTCAATGACGAATAATGCCACAGTCGTCAATTTGAGAGGCGGTGGAATACTAATTGAAACAAATTACTCATTAGCAAACTGTCCATTGTACACATGGGAAAGTAGGACCACTTTCAAATTAAATGACTTGCTCGAGGGGATATGAGCTATTCCCAAGTCCGAACCCACGTCCTTTGTATGTAGAGTCAGGTGTCAAAAACCACTCGTGCAAATACATCTAAATATTTAATACGTTCATATCTAATTCTGATAGCACTCTCACAAACCTAAGCATTATCGATGGGTGCGGAGCGATTTTGAAAATGGATTTTGATAATGGATTAACCAGCTAAGATTACACTTAGTCACGAGGTCATTTATACAATCTTGTTAAAGTAAAATGCACAGTTAAAGCCCCTCTAAAGTGTTGGGAGCCCCAAATTCGCCAGAAAATTTATGGCAAATTTTCACTTAAATCGGTATCATATTGTTAAAGAGGATGTCATTTAAGACACACTTCTGCAAAGATCCCACCTCAAAACAAAAAACGTGTTTGAAGACAAATATTGATAAAATAATACATATTTTGGGTTTCCTGTTGTACGCAGAAAACCTAAATTTTGTTTTCTTTCATCAAAATTCGACTTAAAACACATTTCTTTTGAAAATCCTTGCAGAAATGTGTCTTTATTGACATCCTCTTTTCACTATGAACATGACTGACAATGAGAGCGGACAAAATATACAGTTCCTCAGGTAGACAAAGGAACATCCCTTCACTGCTATTATGTAAAAATGTGTAGAACAGGTGTCACATGCATATTCACCTTTTTACATAATAGCTGTGAAGGGATGTTCCTTTGTCTACCTGAGGAACTGTATATTTTGTCCGCTCTCATTGTCAGTCATGTTCATAGTGTTTACATTATGATACAATTTAAGTGAGATTTTGCAATCAAATTGTTGGTGTTGGGGCTCCCAACACTTTAAATAAGCGTATACATATTATATCGCCCTCTTTTTCTGGGTTTGTTTTACTGTCTCATGGCTGAGGACGGATACGACGAGCCGATCATATCGGATTACCTAAAGTCTGTTAGCTTAAGACAGTTGCCTCGATTCATTTTCATTTCTTTGTCACAGTCTCCGATATCAGCGCGGAAAAGGTCAAATTATGTCAGAGTGTTTTTTGTCTGCCCATCCCATTCTGTGGTTCAAGTTAAGGAGGTATTCGCTGGGAGAAAATTAAGTTAAGAGAGGCATGAACTAAACTAGGTCCATGAGAGAGAAGAGATGGATAGATATAACCGGTGAAGACGAGGACGGTGATGAGAGGGAGTGGGAGGGGGCTGTTGAAGTGCCCCCCATGGGGTTACAAAACAACACCCTTATTGGGGAGCAGTGATGGGTATCCTTAATCTACCGAAAGAAAATGAATCTCAGTTTGACTTTGACAGAGGGTAATCTCGCTTTCTGCCCCATTTTCAGCTCGGTTGCATCCTCGCGTTATTTACACGCTCTCGTTAAGGTGCCTTTGGATCAATATCGCTGTTCTGTTTCTTTGTTCGAAAATGTTTGAAGAGAGTCAAGTAGCCGAAACAGCTTCCAGATTGTAACTAAGCGTACGTCAATACGAGATTTATTTTCTTGATTCTATTAGCTTTTCTCGATGCGTAAAAGTGAGAGAAAATCTGCGGAATCAATAAAAGCGAGGGTGCTGTTCTACTTATATTGTACATTAGATCATCATTTCGGAGTGTGATGTCTCCTAATCGAATGATGATCTTTGAATGGTTCATTTGTGTTGCCATTGAACGATACAATTGAACTTATCGGATCAGGGACTGTTATAAGAGAAATCCAAGTTGGACAAGTTGGAATAGAAACGCTTTTCTGCAAGACAAGAATACACATACTTTAGACAATAAATTTTGTCTCTCGTTTTCAAAATTTATCACGTTTCGTGATTTCAATCAACTGGATAAAGAATATGTGATAAAAACAGAGGAAACAATACAGTACACACTGAAACCTCCTTCGCTTTCCGAACTAGGCTTATTTTGTATGCAGTTCATATTAAAACATATTTCCTCGCTCTAACAGACACAAAACATATTGTGATATCTTAGTGAATCAAGAAGAAGAAATAGTATGAACGCACTCTTAATCGAAAATGTCCATGCACTTTTCAAAATAGGTCATCAGTACATTAAAATCGGATCAATCAATCGCATCTCATAGAACTGAGACATATCAAACTAGGTTAATGTTCTTGGTATTGTGTCTCCAGGCAAACATCTATATCCTGCTGAAACCTCAAGAAAGGAACAAAATAATCATCAATCTTTTCTGAGTTTCACGACGACTTAATGATAACGTGGAGTACTGGTCACGTGATTGAACTATTAAAGAAACTTTTTAGAAGCAATCAAGAAAGGTCGAGAATGTAGATAAAAATTGGTTTCCATAATCACCATAAAAAAGAAGAATAAATGGACTTAGACTAGGCCTGTTTCCATCAGACCGAAGTTGCAATAATTATGACCCGCTATTTTCAGACTCGGGATATTTTCCCGAAGCTCGAAATTGTGTCCACATCAGACCGAATCGCCCATCACAAACTAGTTGCACGGGTCAAATTAGCCAAGACATTTTCTCGACCAAATAGCCCGCTAATCGCAACTGTGGGCTGATGAGGACACAAATTAGCGGGTTAATTTGAGATCGGGCTAGTTAGAATAGCGGGTTATTTTTGCAGCTTCAGTCTGATGAGGACAGGCCTTCAGACTTGCTTACTATGACATACACTGCACCTAGAAATGGGTTAAATTTTCAGCTACTTCTAGTCATATTTCAAATATAATATATTTGAAGAGCTAACCTTTCCAAGGAACAATTTTACTATGATATTCCTCAACACTGACATCAAAATAACGAGAAAGCTCACGATTTATTTTTCATCTAAATTAGCAGAACTCGACCGGGTCGCTGAGTTGTCTGTTGCCGCCGAAGTAAATTGCAAGAAATTTGTGAAAGAACCTTCATCAATCATTCATTAGGGCTTTGAGAGTAACTCCCGACGAATGCTGACACATACATTATTAGTACTGAACCAACCTAAATGAGCACAGAATGCCGTTGCGTGCCTGGTAGTAAGCCATTGGGTGTAATTAGGGCAGTCAGGGCTCCAATGTCATTCGCCGAGTGCATCACAATGGTTGTTGATTAGGCGTAGGGTGTGGAACGGGGTCGCGCATCATCACGTTTTCTCCCGCGTTTTCTTTCTCTTATTGTTTTCCTTTCTCTCTTTTTCTCTTTTCGCCACACTTTTATTTTTGACCCCTCTCCCGTAGCTACAGCACGACGTTCCCGACGTTTGGTGTAAATATATGAAGATGCTTTAAGTATTATATTATGAAGGGACAACCGTTTTAATCTACAAAGGGCAATGAAGTGAGCGTATCCCTGCTGGAAAGAACACACTCATTCACACTCATTCACAGTGTGAATCACACTGTTTTTCACACTGTGAATCACAGTGTGCTCCACAATGTTAAATTGGGGCGTTTTCACATTGTGGTCGATTCGTTTCACACTGTGGTTCACAGTGTGGATAACTGGAAAAGGAAAGAACACATTCATTCACACTCATTCACAGTGTGCTCCACAATGTTAAATTGGGGCGTTTTCACATTGTGGTCGATTCGTTTCACACTGTGGTTCACAGTGTGGATAACCGGAAAAGGAAAGAACACACTCATTCACAGTGTGAATCACACTCATTCACACTGTGATTCACACTGTGAATGAGTGTGTTCTTTCCAGCAGGGATATGTGGACGGATCAAATCACAAGTGCTGTAGAGGACTCATTAAAAGCAAATAAAGTACGTGTCCCTATCGTTTAGACTACACCCATTTGTATATATAAAATGAGGTGTACGCTGCCCTTGTAGGTATGCGTATGTATGTGCGTGTGCGTTTGTATGTTTCTTTGATTGTTTGTTTGTTTGCCTGTCTGTCTGTCTATCTTACCGTGTTTACACAGTGATCCGCCTCGAGGGTTGAAGCAGGGTTGAAGCCGCGAGGCGTGTTGAACCCGTTAATTTTTCCCGTTTACATGACATAAAATTGCCGGGTTCAACACGCCTCGCGGCTTCAACCCGGCTTCAACCCTCGAGGCGGATCACTGTGTAAACACGGTATCTGTCTTGCTGTCTGTTTACCAATTATGGAGTGATAAAGATGAGGCCAGATCGAAGCACTGTCTCCTAACCAAAGACTGGTATAAGTGTTAATGAGTAATAATTGTTGTTTTGTATTTATGTGTGCGTGTGTGTGTGAGCGTGTATGTGTGTGTGTGCGTGAAGGGAAAAGAGAGAAGAAGGGAAAGAGAAGGGAAAAAAGTGTGGGGAGGGGGCTGGGGCTGCTATCCTCCTGCTTATCTTTAAATTCGTGCACAACCGTGCCCTTTTATTCGAGGAATAGATTGCTAAATTATAATTCTAATGACAAGAGGCTATACCTGGGTACTGGGTGCTTCTCAGTGGATTTAAGTATAATAAAGTCTTATCGTAATTCCTTGCTCTCTTCACGAGCTCGCAAAAGTAACGGCACTTGAAAGCTGATATTGAAGCAAGAGGTATCCGCCACTTGAAATCATTTCTGCAAGCATATACGAGAACGGTTTGCCCAAATAACTATCTCGATTCTTGGAAAGTTTCTTTTATGGTTTTCTAGCTTAACTAACGCATGCAAATTATTCAATTAACCTCATTTGAGCCAGACACGTGTCCATGCATGTACACGGGGTGACTGTTAAACACATGGAATGAAAATTATGTTCAAGAATTAGTCCACTTATTATCGTTTTTCTTGGAAAAAACAAGGACTGAGGTCACGAATGGTTAAATGGACAGTGATACCAAATTGGTATTATAATCCATCAATACCCATCCTTTCGGATAAATACAAGTCTGACGTCACGACTATCCGCAACCGAAGTTTTTCTATCGACTGTGATTAAATGAAAAAACAAGGTGTGCTACAAATACTAACATTTTTTATTAAAATTGTTCCCTTTATTTTTGTCCCGTAATATGAACAAAATGTAGGCCATACAAGTAATCGTTGAACGACTTTCCCAAATAACACCGCGATGGGTAAGAAATTTAGACCTATAGTGTAAACGAGTCTCCTTTCCTACAAAAACCCAGTGGAATCCGGTAGTGAAGAGTTCGGTGACTTTTATTCATGCACTGGCGGCAAATCCAGTCACAAATTAAGGCTTTAGAATAAATCTACCCGGTGTCTATTTCTCTCATGGGTGCATGTCTTGCCCGAGGAAAGTATAACATTGACATCTGCTGGTGATATCTTAGACTACCAAACCTCCCTTGCACCTCTGCATAATGTGTGTTAGCACATGACTTTGGACAGGAACCTCAATTTAGAACGAATTTAAAACAAATCTTATACAATGTTTTAAAAAAAGCGCAATCTCTGGAAATTCAGGGATTTCTAAGCAAGTCACTGCGACCGGGTAGATTTCAGCATGCTTTCTGTAATGTAAATGTAAATGGGAAATAATGACATTCCATTCCTCCGTTATTCTGCATCTTAAAGATAAAGTTGACTTCTGGGGGTGTTTTACAAAGATCTCAAGGTGAACTTATCTTTAAGCTGGACTTAACAATTGTGGAAAGCCGTTAGCATCTATGAAAATATTTTGTAACAATTATTTTAAAAAGCATCACATTTTTTATTCAAATCATTCATATTTTATATTATCAAGGAGATATCATGTTCTTTATGGGGAATTGATAAAAAGTCTAAATACTTTTCTATTAAATAATTTTCAATTTTTAATATATTTTATTTTAAGGCTACAGATGGCTCTGCATAACATTTAAGTCCAACTGAGAGTTAAGTTCGACTTAGGATCTTTGTGTAACACTCCCTTGGCATTGCAATTGCATTGTAAAATAAACGGTGTGGAATCGATCAGAAAAGGTGGATATACGTATGGGTGTACACTGCAACGTTCTGGAATCATCAAAATGATAAGAAATTTGGCCCAGTCTTGGTTAATTTATAAGCACTGTTTACAGAAAGATGTATATGGGGCTACACGAACATGTGGAATAAAAATCCGTCCCACGTTTTATGTTGTTACATACATGACATACATGCCATATTAAGAATATGAAAGCATTTGAAGAGCCATGTTTTTGAGGGAACATTTCTTATCTGATGTTTTTACCATACACGCGCATAATAACAATGATAACGCTCACAAATTGTTTGTCACCTCTTCCCAGAACTCTTCCTTCTCTTTACGTTTTTCTTGGCGGCCAGTGACGTTTCTCAAAATAGCTCAGCTTTATAAACAAGTCAAATTCGTTTGTCATTATATGATTGGAAGTGCAAATGTTATTCCTGTTATAATCTTGCTGAAATTGCAAACTTACAAATTGCGGAACTATTCTAGACTCCAACGAGATGGTAACTAATCCTTAAAAGGTTTGCGGTGAATTGATCAATTATTTCAAAACATCCTGGATAACTTGTTATAATCCTCCAATAAAGTTGCAGCATATGGAGCTTCTCTCTCTCCATCAGTGCTGATTTCCTTCTTAACCTTTCCGAGATAATTGGCTGAAATTGATGGTTTCGCGCAAATACTTTGTATTTTAAGCCCTCTAAACTTGCCAGAGGCATGGATACACAAATGAAAAAATGTCCACACATATTATGTCCCGTTTCTTGAGTTACAATATAGAATGCATTTAGTGTCAAGATTTTGTTGGGGAAAAGGAAAAAACAACCTTTAATTCTTAAATCGGCATTTTCTTTGTTAAGATATTCAAGATTTTTTTCCTCCCTGAAAAAAATTGGCATTTTTGCATTCAAAGACAAAGGTATGACAAGTATTTTTTCGGATACATGTCTTTTTATTAAACAATTTATTGACGGAAGAAGAATACCAATGCTGCAAAAAGGTAAAGTAATTAAGTACACATAGACTTTATAACCGATAAATAATAGATATTTGGGACTGGGTATTTACCTACAAAATAATTACGACACTTACCGAGTATCGGCGAACATTCTTCATTCGAGTGTTTTAACAATGAGTTCCATTAAAGGAATTTAATTTACATGGACTTTCAAATACCTATCATGCGAAGATAACAACAACAACAAAAATCAAGAATGTATTGTATTTCGCAAAGTAAACAATCGTATTATTAATGTCTTTACCCCAAGCAATATCATATAAATCTTCTTATATATTGACATTCAAGTCGAAAGATCGATGAACTTCCTTTTCAATATTAACATTTGCGATAGAAAGTAACGTGAGATTAGACTATGGCAATAACAGCTCATGACAAATATGTGACATATGAATGATTAGATGCGACAGAAAACGACCATTAAATGTGACAGACTCGCTAAAGGATCGAAGAGGAATAAGGAAATAATAACCCGATGAGGAGGATAGCGCAAGAAGGGAAAATCGATTTCAGAAATTAGGAAGAGATCTTTATGAAAAGATGCAGATCCTATTATTTTCTTCTCTTCGAATCTAGATGTCATCGTGATTATTTGAAGGGAAAGTGGCAACCATCTCATTTGGGTAGGGATTAATTTGTAATTTCAAATAAATTCTCTTGTGTATTGTATTAGTTTTGTATATTTTCTTTGTTATTTATGAATTTCTCAACACAAGTATTGCTTTCCGGGTTTTTGTTTTGGGGAATACTTACTGTAATTGTTACCATATTAACCACGATCATGAGAAGGGAAGAAATTATTTGAATTTCATTTGATATTGCGTTGTAATGTAGGATGTGGTTTTCATATCAATACATTGTGTGGTTATTCATGAAAAGTTTAACATTGCAATACTTAAAATCAACTCTTAATTATCCCTGAGACACATCCTAAAGTGCCTACCTGTTTCCGCCAGATTTTATCTTCTTCAAAAAACAATTTTATAAATTGCCTTGCTATACTTTCAGGTTGATCTTGCATTCTATAATCTGACATATTGGTTGTGGATGCATTTTCATACTTTTTTTTCTCGGCGATTGACCGAATATACCCTTTAAGATTCGTTCCTCTGTTGAGGAAATAATTCCGAGTATATTAGGCATGTTTTTTAACCAAAGTATTTTCATTCAATTTTCTTTTTTTTCATCATCTTCACGATGATCGTTAAAAAATGGAGAATAAATTGAAGAGATAAATTATACTCTCGTGGCATATTTCATCAAATTTAAGCCTCATCATACTTAAACCGTGCCTCTTATTATATTTTATCGCTTTCAGCGTAGCAGCTAGTTCCACCTCATTTCATCTTCATTATCTGTCGCATTATTTTGTCCGGCCTCCTCCATCATGCGCTCAGTTAGTTCAGGCTGGTGATTGTGATAAATTTTGTCGTTTTTGTACTAAATTATTTCTGGGAAGATCAATCAGAATAGCCTGAATATAGAATGGAGGAAAGTTTATAGTGACTCTTGACATTCTGTAGTCTGTACTATAAAGTGACCTTCAAAGCAGGCAAATGGCTCTATGGCTTATTAACAGTACTCCGACTTGATTTGAAGGGATCACAATAAATATCTTTGTGAACAAGAGCCCAAACGATGACAAAAGGAGAAGGGCATTATAACCATGATTTTATTTCGATATGAGGTTGATGTTTATTTATCTCCATATTAAAAAAATATCATTATTCGTTTGCTGATAGACAAAGGTTAAACGTACATAATTTAATCGACCTTTTGACTCCAAACAGACGATACATTTCCAATATTTCAGGCACATATAGAAGAAGAAAATTAGAGAGAGAGACGGAGAGAGAGAGAGAGAGGGGGAGGAATGAAATAGAGAGAAGGAGAGAGACAATTTATTTGGAAGAGATAGAGAGAGAGATGGAGATGTACATAGCGAGGGAGATATATATGTATTTTGTTTATCCCGATGAATTAATGTTCATATTAAGACAAGACGTGATTTCAATATTTGCACATTTTAATCAATGACAGAAAGGGCAAATGAAATTTCCTGAGATAAAGACCTACGAGACCGTCTTATGAGCAATCTGCCCCCCTCCTCCACCCCTACACACAACGAAAGACAGAAGGGAAATTCTACATAAAATCGATCTGAAGTTAGAGGCAAGATAATTTCTCAAAGCGTCTATCATGAGCCCTCACCTCACGGAGTTTAGATAACAAAAATACGACTGAAGCAGTATGAAATGCTTAAAGATCACAAAACATTGCCATGAGGTAACGTTTGCATCAATTCCACAGCTTTGGAACAGTATTTAGATGAAAATAAGATTTACTGATTGATTTTCATGAAGTCTTTTTATATTTGCAATTATTTTGTTTGTTTGACAAGACGCTACTGCTGCAGTATGCATTGCGCAGTTGTTCATATCCGAATGAAAAGCCAATAATTTATTCAATAAGAAATAACAAGTGGCAAAAATGCATGGCTTTTTTTTGAGGGGGGGGGGGTGTAATTTTCGTCGATATGAAGTGAAAGCTTTGCCCGATCATCACGTGGTTTAATGATAATCCTTGCCACCGCACTAACGTCCTCTGCTATGATATTAACCTGCATTTGCCGTTCTCCACACAGGTAACGTAAATCTATACCTTTAAAAGAGGAAATGCTTTGAATGTTTGAAGACCTTATCAGCAAGTAACGGTATTCAGGTTTTTGTTTAAATCTCAAAAACAGGGTGATCATTATTATTATTGATAATGAGAAATCACGAATATCTGACTATACAACTTTTTTATATCTCCTATATGTCTCTCAATCGACAAAAACAAATTATTGTTTTTTGGATTCTGAACAAAATTCATCACTCTGTTTGATTGTCAAAGTGCACAGTTTTGAAGTCAAGATGCGATTGAAACAAACACTGTGTCCTTGTAAGAGAAAGATATAGAGTGAGTGGTCCTCTGAGTATTCGAGTGTTACCTGAAATAATGTTGGGATCGACAAAAATAGATCCCCAATGAAACATGATACTCCTGATTGAAATCTTGTTTTTAAGAGAGAGAAAACGCGAGGGGTAAAAGCTCCTTGAAAAAAAGTTAGAGAAAGAGGGGAGTGAAAGAGAGAGAGATCGGAGAGAGCATCATTTTGAGGGAATTCCCTTCATGCAATCTGTGAATTGTGATCAAATGACTGACAATTTACTCGAGATAATTGTATTGCCATCACAATATCTTCTATTTTCGAAGCAAATTCTATACCCAAACTTTTAAGACTAAAAAGTAAAAAGTAGATTTTTCTCAATGTTTAATTGCTTTCTTAGATGAACCATTACAGCTGTATGCTTCAAATTCTATTTTTTATAAATTTAATTCGTATTTAAATGTTTTTTTTTTGTATTTCTTCCAGGGGAGGGATTGGTTCAAATCGTATGAGATTCATCATTTATTTTACGTGTTAGGACAACCACCCTCAGTCTGCCATAGTGGTAGAATAGTGTTTAAAAAACACGACTGGTCTTTTAACTTTTTGTTGTTGTTGAAATAAATCTTTATTCAGATAAAATCACGGATAACATCGTACATAAATATTCATAACAAAGCACTTAATCTCATGTTTAAACGAGATAAAATCAAATTATATATTTCTATTTACTTGATAGCAGATTGTAAATCAGTAATTATCTTCCTCCACTTAGTAATATTCAAATCTGTTGTCTTAGTTTTATTTTCCTCTACTTCTAGTTTGTATTTCAACATAAACAAAAAACATTTGCTTATTATTCTTGTAGTCTTTGTTGTCTACTTTGTGCACACTTAGAATGTATGAGTATGTTTTCTTCTCTTCGATCCCGAGAGGGGGTCGTAAAGTTAGTAGATACTCAATACTAATACTAATACCCCCCAGGACAACGGCCTCGGTCAAACTACCACCAAGGACAATTACCTCCATGAAAATAGGGGAAAATAATCATTAGAACAATTAACTCCTACGATTAATGCCTGATCATCCTTGGAAAAATACCCCTAGGACAATATTTCCCTCGTATAACTACCCCCACAATACCATCGGGCAGCCACCCTAGGACACTTACTACAGGACAACAACCCCTTTAGAGAGAATCATCCCCTGTATGAGGAAACATAATGTGGTAATGAGTCTATAATACTTAATAGTAGTTGTGCTAGGGAAGAGTTGTTCTGGCGCTAAATGTCCGGCTTGTGGTTTAACAGAGGATATATTTTTTAGCAAGATTTCTTTAAAATAGCATCATTAATAATAATAATAATAATGTTTAATTTTTATATAGCGCTTAATACAAATGTCTCTAAGCGCTTTACAAATATACTATTACCCCGGTCATATTGGATTCAGTTCTTGCCCGCACACACTGTGTGCACAATCTCCACTCCCTGGAGAGCATTCCAGCCGGGCGTTACTTGACGCTCACAAGTTGTTTAACCAACAATGACGGCCGCATCCTACCGGGTACCCATTTGACACCTGGGTGGAGAGTAACAAGTGCAGGTTAATATCTTGCCAAAGGATATTAGTCTTTATTGAAAATAAAGGTAAAGCATCCGCTTTTCGTAAGAACCTTTTGTAGGTCATCATCAATAGCGATCTGTCAATGATAGCTTCAGTGACCCTATCAACTTCTGCAGTTTTCTACAAGACACCTAATTGCATTAGGTGTGTTCATATCTTCATTGGATCTCTAATGCGATGGAGGTTCGTCTTCCAATATATTCCCTTACATCTTATTTGTTATATCTACGCAGTGAAAGTTTGGATTGATTGATTTGAATTGGAATAATGGGCGTTTTTCTCTCAATTTCGCCATCTTGGGGGGTAATTCAATTCGACTTGGCCCATTTGTAACCGAATCCCTTATCATGCTCAGAGTGGTTTGGGGTGAAATCAAAATCGAGGGCATAACCTAGTTATACAGATACGGGAGCAGATAGACGGGAGATATTGAGATAAGTAAACGCATATCCTAAACCCCAGTCTGTTCAGGAAAAAAAGAGTTGCCAAAAGCGAACTTAGTTTTATTTTAATCTGATAAAACGACCCAAAACCACGAATGTAGCAGTTCTTTGATATCTTTAGCTGGCCTCAATTTTGGTCAACTTTAAAAGTGTTGTTTGCTATTCTTTTGCGAAAGCCTGGGGTCCTGCAGTAGAGGAAGGAGTTAAAAAGGAAGTCGTGTTCATTTTCGTTTTTTTTTTCTTCTTATATTCAGCCAAAGAAGCTCTGTGAATGTTCACTTTCTCACCGGCAGACCCTGCTGGGAGTGCCCCTTTCATCTTTTGACCCTGTTATTTAAGAAGAGAGGCAAAAGGATATGACTATGTCTTTAATACTTGGAGATAATGTATCTTCCCTGAATAGTCTCTCTACGGCTCTAGTGGCAGACCTTCAGAGTCGGTTACACACGGCGAGTGTGGAGATCGGATTAACTGTGAATACCCACGGCATAGACCCCCAACATAGCGGATCATATGCTTACTTGGTTCCGCCATCGGATCTCGTAATCGAGAATGTTTAATGTTATTGAAACGCGACGACGTGTTGCGGACAGCGGCACGTATACGCTGAGAGCACCGTCGTTGTCGGATTGGTATGTTGAAGAATGGCGATGGGATCGGGATCACGATCTGCGAGGAACCTGCTGGCAAAGTTGCTTTAGAAACACCAAGTCATTGGCTTATCGCGATCGTATGAAAGGTGACAACGTGTGGCCTAAGTTATTGAATAAAACCAGAGGTTTTCGATTGACAAGGTCCAACTAAATACTCGGAGATTGAAGTTACTCGGAGATTGAATACGATGTCATGTGGGCCCCAATTATTATTAGGGGGAAAATTTCCGTGGATAACATATTTGTGACTCTTTTTGTGTAACTTTTCCGATAATGTTTTAATTGATCATTATTGGACAAAATGATTCGCCCTACAGTGGGACAAAATGTTATGAATTTTATTTTGCTCAAAGTATCGTTCCTAAAAATGAAATTTAATTAATTGGGCTGAACACAAGTATAACCGTAGGCTTTATATTTCAATGATTTTTTAAACCCTTTATTGTGACAATTACAGTGGGCTCATATCGAGGAATACATGTACATAAGGTATGGTCCTCGCGTTTACAATTCAAAAAGAATAAGTTGTATGTCTGCAATGATTGTTTTAAGCTACTTCGTTTTAATAGAGTTTGCCTCTAATGGGCAAGAACATAGACACACAAGAAATACCCCCACACGCACACTCTAACACATACGCGCACGCACTGTCATTCACCTCACCCACCTCATCCCACACACGCACACACACACAGTCATTCACCTCACCCACCTCACACCACACACACGCAAACACACACACACACGCACACGCACGCACACAGTCATTCACCTCACCCACCTCACCCCACACACGCACACGCACACACACACATACACAGTCATTCACCTTACCCACCTCTCCCACACACGCACACGCACGCACACACTGTCATTCACCTCACCCACCTCACCCCACACACGCACACACGTGCGCTTACGTCACGTCATCTAAACGGGATTGGAAAGGTAATCTCTGCTACTAAACCTTCACCTTAAACCCCTTCTATTGCTTCTAACTAAGAATATCGAGTAGTTACATCATCACATTTCAGTGAACACACGCGTGACCTTAAGCATGGTCCATCTGACGTTTCCTTGGGGCATTGGTCGCCGTACACTTATCGAAAAATCCGAGTGGAAAAAATTATCTACAATCATCGGCAGTAGATTGAAGTTCTAAGAAACACTAACTTGTTGCTCTGACATCCAATATGGGTACAGAGACAAAGGACTTGCGTGCGTCCTTCATGAGCACTCTCCTCTATCAGGGACGGTCAACCTTCATCTTGATTTAGGGGCCTGTATAGAGACAGTGGCGGATCTATTATTCTGCAGACTGAAGGAGGGGGTATTCCGAAAAGAAAATTAATGCAAGTGAAGAAGAAAAGAAGGATTTTCAAACAAAATTCTCTTTATCGGATGCCATGTGTAGAAAGATTTAGCAACATTTTTTCCTCTTGATGATGGGAGATACATTCATTTGGTTTTGAGAATTTCGCACAATTATTACAGTTGCATAAAAATTTATATTTTGGGGAAAGTACCTTTTGAATGAAAGCATACCTATTTTTACTTATATTTTCCTTCTTTCTCACTGTCTCTCATTACAAAATACTGACCAGCCAATGACATACATTGTATGCAAACAGTCAAACCACCAAACCATCTTTTCGCCCCATCTTTCCTTTTACAGACAGTATTTAATCGCGATGCTCAACCGTCGCCATTTATTTCTCCCTTTTGAATTCGGTGGTGTTTTCATCCATCAACAGTGGTTTGAGAAAGCGGTGAGCGGTGTATCTATTTCCTTTCAAACTTGTCAAAGACAAACTAAAGGAAATTGGAAGACCTCATCCAACCAGCACCTGTGTGTCTTTTATCGGTTTTACCAAACCACAAGATTTCTAGGTTTCCTTGTTTTTGCATATTTCTTATTCTCCACACGATACATATATTGATGAGACAACCTCATCTGATTTGTATTCTTTCGCGGTATTTTATTATTTTCCCCCGCAAAAGTCAAGCATTCCCTCCGGTGCCAAATCGAAATTGATTATGGCAAATTCATTCAACAAAACATGCTGCAATCAATAAGAATTCTACTGATTAAATCCACATAGTCTTATGTTGCACATGTACATTTTGACTTGTTTCTTTGTTATCATTTCTCTGGTTGAAGTTAACATTTTCTTTTTTTTAGCAAATCCCGTCACTTGTTACCACATATTTCTTTCTATCACTTTCATGTCGACTGTTAAGAGCCAGCAGGACAATAACTCTATAATAGTTATCGCCCTTCTGGCTCCAAAACAGACGAATCTATCGCCCGGTTACATGATCTTACATTAACAAATAAGAAAGTAAATCCTTAAAAAATAGGGCATCGCAATTAATCTTCTTTTGAACATGGTTGAAGCCAACAGGATCGAAATCTATACAAAAATGTATTTGTATTCAACAGAAATGTATTTATAGTTGGCAATATATGACAACTATAATGAGGCATTATCATCAAGCGCATAGGTAGGAGTGTGTTTATTTATACGTTTTTTTTTCTCTCTTTCATTCTCTTAAGTAGAAATAAGTAAAATGATGCACCACAAAATTACGTTATCATTTTATAACCATGCTGTAAGCGACAAATACAAAAGTATGAAAAGGGCAAAGGAAAACAAAATAATTTGAATTTGTTTTATAAACTCATGACTACCATTGCTATTGATAGGTCTGTTTTGACACTTCAGCTCTTTGCCAAAACACACGAGCGCTAAAATTAGAAAAGTGTTCATCGATGTGGTAGAAAAAAAAGGGGGTGATAATAAATACGGAAATTGATCCAAAAGAAAACAGCACCCCCTCCACATAAAAGACCAGCGGATAAACAATTTATCGTAAGAATTTAAATGCGTCCAACATAAATGCCCTTTCTATCACTCTGCCTAGTATGCATTAAAGGCCTATTTTTCATTCCATAAGGGTATTATAAGATGTTTAATCTGACTTCCTATTTTGTTTGTATATGTTCATGTAAATCTGCAATTTGGACAGTATATACCCCATGATTCTGTTTCACATGAGCCTAACATTTTCAAATCAATAATCTTCACAATGCATAAATGGGTATAGAACATTTCCAGTTGGTGAATTTGTTTTGATTGATGTGTTGAAAATACATTTTAAATAAAATAAATGACATTTCAAACAATTTTGTTGTTTTTGAATTCTGTTATCGATTTAGAGCCCTTGTTTCAGTACCACTCGAGTTTTAATGTCAAAATTAAATCCGAAGGGAAAACCATCCCATGAAAATGTTACGAGTTCTGCCTGAACAAAATATGCACCCCTCTATATTCAAAAACATATTAGCGAAATAGGTCGCATGGGTTGGCTAGAAGATGTTTATCATTAGATGGATTTCTCCAACATTCGACGAAAAGGCTGAATAAAATATCAGAAACTAAGATTGTATTTGATTATGCATTCCTTTGAGATACGCCCGATGCTTCAATAGTAGTAGAGGGCGTCTGCCTATCTTCCAGGTTCCATCAAATCATGAACAATAAGAGAAGAAGTATTTACAGTCAGTGTGGACAGGCTTGTCTTAAGGGGTGATCGAGGCGGAAAAGAAGAAGGAAGAACAGGAAGACGGGGAAAAGTAAATGAAGATAAAGATGGGGATTAAGAGGAAAAGCAGAAGGAGAAGAAAAGAAAAAGAAGAAAAAGAAGAAAAAGAAAAGGAAAAAAAAGAAGGAGAAGGAGAACAAGGAGGAAAGGCGAAGGGAGAAAAAGAAGTAGGAAGAGAAGAGGAGGAGAAAAAATACATTTATTAAATACAGAATCACAGCAAGTCATTTGTATAAAAAAGGAAGAAAACAGAAATAAAGAATATAAGAAAAGGCAAAAAAGAGACAGTGAATGCTGACAGAAAGAGCCGAATAGAGATTAGGGTAGTACGAATAGGGAAAGGACAAAGAGAGAGCGAGAGCGGAGAGAGAGACGGGGATGAGGGAGAGAGGGAAGAGAGGGGGAGGGAGGGAGGGAGGGGAGAGACAGAAAGAGACAGACAGACAGAGATAGACACAGAGAGAGACAGAGAAAATAAAAACAAAGAGAGAGGGGGAAATATAGTTGAAAGAGAGAGAGATAGAGGGAATAACGGGAAGAGTTTTCGTAAGAGCATGGACCTACTACAAATGGACTTTCGACGAAGCAGTCCCTTTGATCCTATGAGTAGTAGGTCCATGGTAAGAGTAAACTAGACGGGGCAACAAATATGATAAGATCAGGAGAGATCGTTCACTAATTGAAGGACGTCTCTCATATCTTTCTATGTCTATCTCCCTTTATCATGTTTATATCTCCCCCTCTCTCTATCATTCCCCTTCTCTCTGTATCTCTCTGTCCCCCTCTGTTTTCCCTCTCTCTTATCTCTACATCTTTCCAGTTACTATACAATAAGGGATCAAGCCTGAGCGTTCGTGATCTGAAGTTCATTGGCTTGGACATGATTTGTGTTTTGATGCTCGAGGAACATCTATTTAGAGATTGAGGATATTATCAAAATACCCTTGAACTCATTGGATGACACTCACTGAAATGTGCCCGATGTCACGAATATCTAAGGTTCAAACATGAATGAAAGAGAAGACATATAACCAATGTTAACCCGTTGCCTCCTGAAACCGGATGATCTCTGCATTAATATCATAGCGATTAGAGAATTCAGAAGTCAGCGTGTTAAAGAGAAGGTTGAGTTCTGGGAAGAGGTGAAAAATAATTTGTGAGCGTTATCATTCTTGCTAAATATATTACTCATTGCGGATATAGTATCGAAAATAATATCGCTAGTGATGCAAGTGTGGAAGAACATCATATAAAACATGTTCCCTGAAAAGCATGGCTCTTCAAATGCTTTCATATTCTAAATATGTCATGTAACATCGTAAAACTCGGGGGTAGGATTTTTACGCCACGTGTTCATGTAGTCCCATATACATATTTCTGTGTACAGTGTTTGTAACTTTACCAAGACTTGGCCAAATTTCTTATCATTTTGATGATTCCAGAACCTTGCAATACACACAAATTTGTATATGCTAGATGATCAACCTTTTCTGGTCGATTCCACACCGTTTCTTTCACGATGACCAGAACTCAACTTCATCTTTAAGAACATATCTCGCGATATATTTGCTGACGCAAGTTGAGGCCTAAGGGCGAACCGCTTTACAAGGACACAAAACAAGTTTAGGTAAAGAAATACTCACTTACGGTCTCTTGTTAAAGATTAGTTTAGTATTGCACTACTTACAATTCAAATTCAAATTCTATTAAAACACCTATTATCTTGTAATTGTCATGACCTTTTTGTTCTTCCCGAAAACATACTCTTAAAAATGCATATTTTGAAATAGCAGAATATAAGATTTCACTCTCACAGAAGAAAGAGAATCATGCACAGTCATGCCACAGAGTAATCCAAGATCTCTCTGCATGGAACTTTAAATATACAATCGTTTGATATTACGTTTGAAGATTGGTTTATTCCGTTTTTGCAAAACAACAAAGATGTTTACAAAGATGTTCAATTTGCCTTTAAAAAAAGTATGAAAGGAAAGGAATAGTCCCCTTTTTAACACTAACATCACAATATAATATTTTATTTTGCGATAGTACATCCATCATTTTTAAAGACATTAATTCACATCTACCTCTCTCTACCCAGGTGAAGTTTAAACTGATAGTGCGCCTCATAATGGAATCTGCGCTTGGATAATTAGGTAGTAGTATATAAGGCTCTGTGTCTATACTATTATCATTTCTTTGGTATCACCTTTGCCTACTGGTGCTATTGTTGAAATTGTCGTTTGCATATTTTCAATATCTCTCATTGATTTATCAAAATCCTCATATACCAACTACAGAAGAAGACCCTAAAAGAGCAAATACTACCTTTAATATGTTATAACTGCATGTATTTCGGTCACGCACACATAATGAGTCCATGCTCAGCTGACGGCTAATAGTTCGACGCACGCATGTTGCTTGGATTCAAAAATCAGGATTGCGTCTTTAAAAGCAAATTTTACCAATTTCATTCGTCGGGCTTCTCTAATTACACGCGCCTTAGATACAAATGTAGGGTTCCGAGCGATAATCTGGCCAAGCTGGAAAGGTCACATATCAAAGAAGTGATGAAATCCTTGACAGCTTAGGGGCAGACGACATGAAATCATGAGTGTGTTCATGCAACATGTTTTTAATCGCGCTGCTAACGCCCGGGCTGCAATTTGTGGAGGTTTTCCAGTAATTCAATTTAATGTCTATATTGATCATTTTTGCATTCTATTTTTTTTAGGATGTCACTTTCGTATGGTGCGTTAAAATTCACGCAAATCGGTGACGCATTTATACGCCAGCAGGTGGAGTGTCGCGTGCAACAGTAATTAGTGCCGTTTCTCTATTAGATCAGGCGCAACGCTTTTACCACGCCCAGCTGACTTACCCGGCAATATGTGGGCAACGAAATGCTACACCATTGTCCATGCTGGCAGGCTAGGAAATGCGGCACCATTCCCTATGCACACGAAACATCATTTTGTTGACGTAGGATTGACGTAGGACTCCGTCAGTACTGTGCTGTCTTTGACGCATTATTGCAAAAGTGACATCGGATATAAAGTTAATACAAAGTCAACGGTGCAAACATTGCGTTGGATTACTGACGTACATGTATGCACTGAATGCCTTTCTAGGATGCATTAGCGTCGATAATAGCGCAAACAAATGTAGCCTCGTATGCTACAGGGAATAATAGATCAAACATCATCAAGGAAGACGAAAAGAAACCGGATTAAATCATGACTATAGAACAGCATATGAACCCGAACAAATAAGGCAACTCAGCCTGTCAATACATTTAGATGATCTACAGGAGATACTTGCAGCTATAGAAGGATACAACCGGAGCTTTCTTTAATTAACAATGGCCTTTTTTTTTCTTCTTCGATTCTCCCATTTTCATCACCTCGGCCCACTTCCAAATCCTAACAACATAAGCAGAAGTTTCTTGTTCAGGAAACGATGCTGAAGGTCAACTCATCAACTGTTAGCTTTCTCTATTTCTCGAGAAGCTGTCGAAGTTGGGTAATTCTCTTTCTTTATTTATAAATGCTTGACACAAGGATACGGCAGAAGAAAAAGAAAAAGAGTAAGAAGGAGAAGAAGAAGAAGAAGAAGAAGAGGAAGGAGAAGAAGAAGAAGAAGAAGAAGAAGAAGAAGGAGGAGGAGGAGAAGGAGAAGATGGAGGTGGAGAAGGAGAAGAAGAAAGAACAAATGAACGATTGTAAGAAAGAAAGAGAAGAAAAAAAAAATTACACTATATCGCTGTCCAAATTTCTGATTTACATGAACATATAAAAACAAAGAAAGAAATTCACAATAAAAATCTTATAAAACCCTTATGAATACATTTTAGCCCTTCCATGCATACTAGATGTAGATAGATACAAATTTGCCGGTTCTGTAGGCTATTTTACAATCTATCGAGGATATGAAATATGCAACTATTGTAATCCCCCTATAGTAGGCCTAACGCCCAAGGCGTCAATCTAACCGCTTTATTTACTAGTATCTACGATTCTCCAGTCTATATTTACGAAGGCAATTTGTGCATGCGCCAGAAAAGAAACAAGACGAATGAAAAGAATCGACTACCAATAGAATGCTCATTATGCAAGCAATAATCATTGTAATGCCAAAGATAATAATTTAGATGGGAGAAACACCATTTAAAGGTAGCGTATATATTTTGCAGCCGACATCAAATTACGAGAACTTTGCAGGAATCATGAATTCGTCTCATAATATTGTCTATCTGTGAAATTTAAACGTTATCAGTGTCCTAGTATTATAATTATGCAAGAAAACCAGAATACTCTCTAGACCTCACTGTCAGACACTATTGAGTGAGTGACTGACTGTAAAGGGTACATGAGCATTTTTCGACACCGATAACCCTTTATGTAATGGGCGAAAAAAGAAACTGATTGAATCTTGGCACAGCACAAAACCTACGACCATTCGGTACAAGAGTCTGAAAATCAGAGTATTTGCTAAAAGGACTGCAATCCCCTAAGTCGATTCGAATTAGCTTTACAAATTTCCGGTGTTTTCTTATATATTTATCAATTTTAATTCACAATTTGAATGAAAAGAAGTTCGTCGTCCGACTGGAAGATTTGTTTCATTTTTTTCTCTCTTTCTCTCTCAGTCTCTCTCATGCAGAGTAAATATCTAGCACATTTCGAATGTCGAAATAGAAATTCATCATCACGCAATGTCTTATTTTTGCCGTTCTTCAATTTCTCTTTCCAATTTTTTTCCATATTGTGTTACGCATGATCATCCGTTATGTGTTCTATTTTCTATTGAAATATACTCTTCTAATCGGATTAAATCGCAGGATCTTTGTTTCGATTTCAAAAGCTGAATTCCCACCGGCTAAATTCGTCTCTATCTCCTGTCTCATCCATTAGTTTAATTCCGAAGGACATATTTCAATCTTTTAGATAATAGAAAATGTATCTGAAATAAAACTGATAATCGCCAGGCAAACTAAACCCCAATCAACGCTTCAAAAGCCGGATATATTTTTTCTGCGGGCCACTAAATCTTCAATTAATTATAACTATAATGGTATAGGTTTACTTAATATATAAAACACGAACGGATGACAGTGGAAAATACATTTTTTAAAGTTTAAAGTCAGCTCGTCTTATTCAATTTTCGTAAATTTCAAAAATGGAATAACAAACAAACAAGTTATATTCTCTCCAATCAGTCTGATCACTTTGACCGCTTATGGCTCGTTTAGATATGAAGCGGTAAACTGCCAAAAATAAAATATAACCACTGCGGTTTTTGTACCTGTTAAATAAAGACAAATGTGCGGAAAAGGTTGATACAGGTATTCACCTAGCTCTGTACAATAAGATACAGAATGTTAAAGGTATTAGACTAGTTTTGGAAACGCCCCCCTCTCAAAAAAATGAAATGGAAGCTCTTTTTACCAATCATGTGAAAGTATATGTTTTGACTATACGTGATGATACAAAATGTTAAACAATATTAAATGCATATTTTGCACCCAAAACCCTTGAACCGCAATTTTACCACTACCGGTCTATATCTTTAAGCGTGTCACACTTTACGTCATCTTTATAAAAAAAAAACGCGCCGCGGTATACCGCCACATATCGCACAGGGCTGTACTCTCATTTGTTGGTCTTTGCTTTGAAAAGAAGTATCGATAAATAATCAACGAAAAGCGATATCCGTAGGATAGTGAACTCATGCAGGTGAATTGTTATTGTTCAGCATGTGTCAGATCTCATTAATATTGATGGCAACTTAAAACCACGATTCTTGGGAAATGTTTATCGAATATCGATGTGTGCTAAAGCATGCTAATGACTGAATCAGAGAGCGTGATTAGAATACACCCAGGAACAAAATATAAAGGAAAGAAGAAATGCTACCCTACTCAAATAAAAAAAGAAAAATATAACACCCCCTCCCCAAAAATAAATAAATAAGAGTAATTACATTTGTAAAAGATCTTCTAGTAGATGAGAAGAAGAAGAAGAAGGACAAGAAGAAGAAAAAACAAGTGGAGATAGAAGAAGAAATAGGAGAAAACGAAGAAGAAGAAGAAGACGAAGGTAAAGAAGAAGAAAAGAAGTAACGGAAAACACTAACAACAAAGCTAGGGAACAAAACACTTATATGGAACAGTCATGACAGAAAATGTAATATGGATGGTTACTAAAGTTTGAGAGCAGAAATGCAATAGAATATGATATCAGGCGCACAACCCGTTCTAAAAGATGCATGAAGAACGTAGAGAAAAAGAAAGACTGAACCAGACACAGACTCACACGCAAGAGTCGACACTTCTTGGTGTAGCCAGCTTTTGGCTTTTGCTGGTGTTCGGGTATTGAATAAGACAACTACCCCACGGAAAGTTACCCACTGAGGACAACTACACACCAAGGACAATTATCCCGGGAAAATTACCCCCGGAGAATTACCCCTTGAGGGCTGTGTGTGTGTGTGTGTGTGTGTGTGTGTGTGTGTGTGTTGGGGGGGGGGCTGGGGTTTGCCCAGAACAATATTGGAGTTAGTTTGTATCTATGACCAGAACACCCCCAACCCCCGGTAATGCGTTTGCCTCATCATCCTACGCTAAAGATGGACATACCCCCTTTGCTGAGCCTTAATTCAGAGTAGAGCCTTAACCAGGATCCGACCACTGAGGGGCTCATGTGTTAGATTTCATTAATATTGATGGCAACTTTAAACCACAATTCTGGAGAATTGTTTATCGAATATCGAAGTTTCCTAAAGCATGCCAACGACTGGATTATAGTACGTGATTATAATACAGTGTAACCCGAACAACAAATCAAAGGAAAGACATACCAACATTCTCAATTAAGAAAAGAAAAATATGTCACAAAAAAAGGAATAATTACGAATCTTTCTAATAGATGAAGAAGAAGAAGAAGAAGAAGAAGAAGAAGAAGAAGAAGAAGTTAAAGAAGGAGAAGAAAAAGGAGAAAGAGAAGAAGGATAAGAGAAAAAGGAACAATATCAAGAACAAGAACAAGAATAGGAAGAAGAAGAGAAGAAGTAACAGAAAACAAAAATATCAAAACTAGGGAACAAAACGCTTATAAAGAACAGTCACGAAAGAAAAGGTAATATAATAGTCATAAGACGTTTTAACGAGAGGCTTGTTAAGTCGTCGAGTCTTGGATCAAGGACCGTATGTGAGAGGTGGATGAGTTGCGTTACAAAGCCATAGTGTGAGAGTATTGTATCATCTTGTTTCTACGCTGACTTTCCCTCTCTCCTCCTCCATCTCCCCCTTCTCTCCAACACTCTGCTCCCCATTTGCGCAATTTAATGGGGGGGGGGGGTGGCACATGCCCCTGGCCTCCTTAGCTACACTATTGATTAAGGATAACAAGGAGGCTTTCGGAGTAAGAAACAATATATCGACTGAAACTATTTTGGGAAATGTTGGTAATAGAAGCAGACGGCAGATGCTTCAGAGGCCTATAAAGGACAGAATTTAAGAAATAGAAAATGATTTAAAATGGTAGTCTGCTTTTAGCATTTTCAAGTCATCCTTAATGTTGCCTTTTATTTTTTTTAAACACGTGATTGTGATATAGTCACATGTTTCTTTGTAAAAGTGAAATTTGGGTTGACCATTTTGGGAATCACATTTTCCTGTTATGGATGTTCTGAATGAATCAATGAATGAGTGAAGGAATGAAATCTTCTTGAAAATGAATTTCTCATCATCTGACCATTAACTGTGTTTTCAAGTTTCAAATTTTTATTTCCATATGTTAAGAAAATATTATACATATTCAATATAAAATGTAAGCCTATATCGAGTTACAAATGTTCATACTTTCGTCACACCAAGCAAAGAATATTCACCGGACTGTTCACGTAAATGTGTATATTTTGATGAAAACCATGATAAGATATTTGTTTGAATGACATGAAAGCATACAAGTTCGAGGAGCAGATGGCTTTTGGCGCCCTCAAATTATAAATCGTCGTCACACCAAATTAATTTGGCGCCATCTTCGAAAAATGCACACATGTTTATTCGTCCTCCGCCACTGATGAAAGTAAACCCGTTGCGATAATGTGAGGGGTCTTGCCTATGTACCATGTACTAATATCCAGGGGGGTATAGTTTGCAAGGCGAGTGTTCTGTGCTTTGATAAGATATGAGTATTAGGAATTAAGTCGAATTATAGATCCCCCGGAGGTACGGGTGCTGGGATTACAAGTTGAATATGGGAGGCATGATGTTGCATGGAATGAATGAGGGTTTGGAGCTGTGCGTGCATGTATGCTGGGAGCGCGATCGGGGAAACGATGATGGACGTACGAACTCGATCATGCCGCGAGTTAACCGTTACTGCAAAGAGGCAGTGAGAGAGAGGGAGAAAGAGAGAGAGAGAGAGAGAGAGAGAGAGAGTTAGAGAGATGGAGATGGAGAGAGAGAGAAAGAGAGAGAGAGAGAGAGAGGTGGAGAGAGAGAGAGAGAGAGAGAGAGAAAGAGAGGGGGAGAGAGAGAGAGAGAGAGAGTTGTCCCCTCCCCCTGAGTTATTAATTGGATGGGATATCGTTGGTATTACAGCCCCAATCCATAACAATTACAATTATTCAACATTCGGTGACAGCAATAACATATCTTATTTCGTCTAAATGTAGAAAGCTGTGATATCTATCTTATTTTCGTATAGATCAGTGATGGAAAAAAATTGCTTTTCATAGGAAACTGCTTGAAGGGACGCCCTCTCGTTGATGGCAAATTAATGATAACCATGCATCCGTCTGGAGCATGATATGAGTGGAATGTTAATGTGTCACGAACCTGATGCACGCAGATGTTCGTTTCAAAGTATGAATATCTTCCCGAGGAAAGTTGGCTTTTATGTTATTTTTGAGTACCCAATAAAAAAAATAAAAAAAATTAATAACAAATATCTTCCCGAGGAAGCTCTGAAAGTGATCACGGTGCAGTGGTGCAACATTACACGATTTGTTTTTTTGCTGCGCAGTGCGACGCGATGTTGTTTTTGTATATATGTATTTGTTGAGACACTCATTTAAAACCAAACATGTCTTAGCGAATTTGGGTTTCGCCAGGGTTCGTAAAAGGTTGGAAAAGGTTTCTAAAAAGGTTGCAACAAGTTCGCAAACAGTTTTCAAAGTCGCAAACAGTTTTTCTTGTCGCAAATAAATTGTGAACATTCAAAAATGCGAACCCTTTTTTTCGCCAACATTCGTCAGTGATTTGGCGAATCCATATTCGTAACTTTCGCAAGCACTTGCCGCTCAGTGAGATACCCCGTTATTACGATGCAGCAACAATTATTTTTTTGCGAAACCCCTACAGCACACCGATAATAATATCTTACTCCCCTGTCGTTGCCTTGGCTGTAACAACACATTTAGGAATATTTCATTCACTAACTTTAATATGCGGATCTTTATTTTCCCCTTTGGATGTGAATTTGAACTTAAATTTATTGGGTTCTATATATCATCTTTTTAAACATACATTCAAAAACATACAAATATATTAAAACTTCATACGATTCTCTAGTACAGCGCATGAATAGAAAATATATTAACAAAACAATTGAACATGCTTAATAAAACATTATTATGGGTAGGAGTGCTGCAGCCTGGCTGCATAAAGCAAAAAGCTTGATTTGCTTGAAGCTCTCTGTTGTTAATAATGGAATAGATGAGAGAAGAAGGCAGTAACTTACAAAGAAGTGAAAAGAAAGAATGGAAAAGAGCGCCGGTTTTCTAAATGTTATAATAATATAATATATATAATATAATAATATGTTTAAGGAATCATACTTCATCTTTTTCATTAGGTAGGCCTAACAAGTCATCCAAACTTTTCGCATCCTATTGCAAGGGTGTAGCAAATTTGGAGAGCGCTATATTTAAGCTGTATGCCTTCCACAATGGAAGTGATTTCAATTGATACTTGCACTTTTTCAATCTGGCACTTCAACCATGGAGTTACTAGCCCATGCTTCAACGGAGTAATTAGTATCGTGGGTACATGTTTTATTGCGCTGAAAATAATCATGATAAATTGTAATGTCTCGCGACGACTGGAAAACAATCGTCTTATCGGAAATGGTAAAATGCTCATAATTAAAGGGATTGGGTATCTTTGTCTCAGATTCAGATTCAGATTTAGCTCATGCTGCAATGATAATTTTTAGGTCAGTCAGGAATCCCATGACTTTTACAAGCCGATCGCCTGTCTGATTATCAAGATATTTATGATAGGAATTCGAAATTTCAAAAACCGCTTTCACAACTGTTTTTATAACACAACAGTCTATTGTGATAAATGAGTATGGTAAAACCGGTCACTCAAAGATTAAAACTTTTTAAGGACTTCATGGTCATTTTGAAGCGCAATTTGTTTAGGACTTCAATATTACACCATATCATAGACACCGTATTACACGTATGTAGGGCCATACATCTCAGGTTTGTAAAGCTGGAAACATTGTTAAACAATTTCTTTAAGACAAAAAGGTATGAGATTACAAGACGTAGTATAAATGTTTACCCATGTGGATGATGTGGTGTTGTTCTCATTAATCATTAGGGACTTTTAGATTTGCGTGGACTGATACGTGTGACGTCCATTCAAGGCAGTGCATTAAAAGGACGTCGATCGTAGCAATCCCCATTGTCTTCGTGCGAATCTAAAAGTCCCTAAAGATGGACAAGGGACGACAGCAAAGGCGAGTGAGAGGCGTGGAGCGACATTTTCTGTTCGATATAGCTGTCGACAAATCCGTGAGTGTAGCTTCGTCGGTTAATGTAGAAATGTAGGATTTGTGTGTGATGTTTCCTTCATCATCTTTCATCATTTGAGAATTTAAGGACCCCCCTTAATGCCCTTTTTCTTGATTGTTTGGAATTTTTTAAAATACGAAACTTTTTCGTTTCGGGCAAACCTCTTTCCCTATTTTGCCCTGCCTAAATGACCTTTTGGCTTACTTGTAACATTCGGTCTGACTCTCCTCTCTCTCTCTCTTACTCTCTCTCTCTCTTTTCTATGCAAACTAGGATGGCTAGAAACGCCCTTGAATGCGCAATAACGTTCTAATATTTAATATGTGTATTGAAACACCTTTTTGACGTCATATCTTCTACTTTTCTACCCCCCCCCCTATCCAAAAGGATGTCAAGAGACTGGCAAAGGCGAAATTACGCAGAAAAATTAATCAAGGGTTCGAGATCAGATTTCTTTGCGCCGCTCGTTTTAGAGTTGGACCCTCTAAAGATCCAGTGACCGAACAAGAAAATGTCACTACTGGCAGGGCGACCTAATCAATTCAATCTCACGTCCTGATGTGGTGTTTGGGGCGAGACGAACTTCACCCACAGGGAGCTACATATCGTGATCATTCAGGATTTCGTCAGGTTGGTTCCATGTCCTTCAACTTTTCTTTCATTGATTGGTTCCCGCTTGAAATCTATACATCACATGGTCGGGTTTAATGTTCTATATAGTCTTGAATCGACCTCCTCTCTGTCTGTCTCTTTGTCTCTTTCTATCTTTATCTCTCTTTATCTCTCTTTCTCTCTCTCTCTTTCTTTCTCCCTCTCTCTCTTTCACCCCTCACTCTCTCTCTTTCTCTCTCGCTTTTTCTTTCGTTCTCTCTCTCTCCCCCTCTCTCTCTCTCTCTCTCTCTCTCTCTCTCTCTCTCTCTCAATATTTCTACCAGAATTTGTTCTTGTATTCTGATCACGGTAGCTTATCCAGGTGGCGGATTTCAGGAGGGCACAGCCGGTCTGTACCCCCTCCCCTTGAAACCCACTTGAGATATCTTACGTACACAACACAATATTCCATCCTTAATCGTGTGCTCCGCTTGCAGTTTCCCCGGGTGTACAAACATCCAGGATACTCCCTTGGCGTAGCCAGTTTAGCCTGGAACGGGTGTTTTTGCTACCCTCTTTTAAATCCTACGAAAGGTATATGTATGTACATGTATACAACTTGACGAGGGTCTACTGCGTTCGGGGTCGCCCAAGGTAATATTCTGCCGCGCCCCCTGTTTCTTCATTTCTATTGGCTGATCATTTCTGAAAACAAGCTACAAGCCCCAGGGCCGATGTCTTTGACCATTTTGATTACAACAAACTGTTCCTTTCTTCCAACCACAGTGGCGTAACCAGAAAAAAGAAGAAGTCCACGTAATTTATGTCATCCCTTTGAATGACCCTCTCAACCCCTACATACAACTTGCAGTGGGTCAACTGCGGGGGTCAGTGTCCGACCGCCCCCATCCTGTCACTTATCAATTTCTGAGTAGCCTACTGTTGAAAATTCATGAATGTATAACCCAGGCCCTGAGGCCTATATTTTTTTATCGCAGTAAATCGATTTCTCTGCAATGACAATACTTCACATCATCTGGCTAAATGCTCTAATCTCGAATTGATCTCTCTCGGAATACATGTGTATGATCATACCCCAGGGGGTGTTTCATCAACTGAAATCGGTTTCGATTTATAAATCAATTTTAACGTTTGATGAAACATCCCCAGGTTCTACTCAGTACATGCCATGAGGCTAACGGTTTTGATGTATTAGAGATAAGACCGAAAATCAATCCGAAGGAATATTAGCAATGAAATAACAAGAAAATCATGATCTATTGAAAATCATTATTTTCAAATTTGCACTCGTTTGTTTAGAATGTTTTTCTTAAGACAATAATCAGAGGAAATCCGACAGAAAATAGAAAAGGGCGAGGAGAACAGTCTCTCAAGAAGAAAAGACTCCTAGCATCAATTTTTATTTTTTTTATTTTTTAATGTCGGTATTAACATGACCACCAAAAAACATGACCATATTACACCAACCCTTAAACAATTGCATTGGCTCCCCATTCAATTTCGCGTCCAGTTCAAAGTTCTTCTTTTAACCTTCAAGTCTCTACATGGTCATGCCCCAACTTATCTTTCTGAACTGATTCAGTTATACACACCCAATAGGCCCCTTCGTTCTGCAAATCAAACCCTCTTGACCGTTAAAAAAGTAAAAAGCAAAATAATTTGGTGATAGGTCCTTTTCATGCTCTGCTCCACGTTTGTGGAATTCTCTCCCAGCCTCCATTCGTTGCATCTCTGATATTACTTTGTTTAGATCAAAATTAAAAACCTACCTAATGGAAAATGCATATTCAACCTAGTTCTTAAATTGTTACCTAGTACTTAAATTGTTACCTAGTTCTTAAATTGTTACCTAGTTCTTATATTGTTACCTTACCTTGTTATCTTATGTTTCATAATTCCACTTCATATTTGTTTTCTTGTCATTACTCTGTTTAGTTTTAATTGTAATAATACTGTAAAGCGCTTTGATATAAATGTCTTATGAAAAGCGCTATATAAGTAAAATTTATTATTATTATTAATACGCCCGTCAGAATGAAAGTAATCTAAAATTGTAAAACTGAAGATAAACGACTGAAATAGAAAATCAGTTCTTCTTTACAATCGGTAGAAGAACTACCTGTTTCGGTATTTAAGCTATCACTTCTGAAAAAGTTTTTCAGCACGATAGTGAAAACTTATCAAAATAGGTGAATTTCACTTCGATTGTGAAGAAAGAACCAATTTTCAAGTTACATCATAAATCAGATGAACTTCTTTTGTTTTAACGATTTAACTTCGTGAATGTGCTAATCCTGTTTGTAAATCAAGTAAATGCTGACCATCATGATCATGACTGTATCTAAAATATGTCATTAAGGAGTTAATTATCATCATAATCAATATCATCATCATTGTCATCACATGTGAAGTTTACATCATCAGAAAGTACACATTCACCCTTTTTAGCATTCACATTGGAACCACCCCATCCATCAAAATGTATCAAAGGGCACGTTTACACGACCGTCCAAACGTCGTGATTTTACTAGCTTTGTAATGTGTGGAAATCAGTGTAAACATGGTAAATGGACATAATATGTAGAAATATATTAAAAACCAATAGGAAGAAAACGAAAACAGAAGTGTGTGTCAAAGTGTGATGCGTGCTTTCACTAATATGGTAAAATGCACTGTAGATATTTACAAAATATTGTTTTTAATATGTAGGCCCTTATAACCTATTTGCTACTCTCTTAGAACATAACATTGCCGCAAATCGGTGGTGGACTGGGGCTGCGGGCAATGAGTCCCTAACACCTGATTTTATTCATTCGTAGTAGGTCCATGCCTTAGTGCACTCAAACTCAAAGAAAGCGACAATATCCATATCAGATTTAAAAAACAACCGATAGTCCTTCGCTTGTTGTGATGCAATTCTACGAAATTTCTGAAATAAAACCCGGAATCGGAAACATCCAAACTAGAGCATGAAATGACATGAGCGATAGCAATCGAAATGGTGGAATATTGGGAAGTATCGATTGACGATGTACATCTATATTAAAGCGCATGTTCATTCTACACTTGCTTTTAGCTTTCAAGGATTGAACTTATTTGATGTATTCATTCTTTCATTTTTTATTCTTTCATTCTTTCTTTGTTCCTTTCTCTCCCTCTCTCTCTCTCTCTCTTTCTTTCTTTCTTTCTTTCTCTCTCTCTCTCTCTCTCTTTCTTTGTTTCTCTCTTTCTCTTTTTCTTTTCCACTTTCAAGATACTCTATCAATACAACCAAGTTTAATTATAGTGATCTATACAACTTCTTATAGAACAGGAATTAACTACAAGATGGGTGACTTGTTATTATAAACTTGTTATAAAAAGACTGGCAGTGTGCCTTCGAATACGAAAGCATCATACAAAACATTCTTGTAAATCTGTTTTCAAAAGTAGGTTACCCTTAGGATCTAAATACCGCCTTGATGTAATCTAGAAAGTTTATATCAGATTGCCAACCATGAATGTGGGGCAGAAAGGGGAAATCAGTTACCGTTAACACATTGAGCTGTAATGATGACTATACAGTGCGTCCCAGAAAAAACGAAACCGAGAACTATTGATGTTTTATCATTAAACTTAGTCACATTTATAATTAATAAATGACACATATTTGGAAAGCTTAGATTCTCCTCTTTCACATGATGCATATTTCATGCATGAGTGATTAAAATGCATATGAAGAGAGGGAACAAAAAAGGCATTTGGCGGGCGGTATCTGAATTTCAAAGAGAAAATCACATTTCTAAAAAGTTGAGTTCCTGCCCTTTTATATGACACCTCAATCATGAAAATGAGCAAGGAATGACAAAGTTCTGTTTGTTTAAGTAGTGCTTGCATTTCCATAATTTTATCAAACGAATTCGTTTTCACTTGCTCCCTGCCGCAGCAACAAGCAAAATTGACAAAAGACTTTAACTCCGTTTCGTTGACAATCAGCCATGCATGAAGTCTTTCGTCTACGGCTGATTGTCAACGAAACGGAGTTAAGTCTTTTGTTAATACCGTGAAAATGAAAGAGGAGGATCTAAGCTTTACAAATATACGTCATTCATCAATTATAAGTGTGATTAAATTAAGATAAAACATTGATAATTCTCGGTTTCGTTAATCTGGGACGCACTGTAGAACAGGAATTAACTACAAGATGGGTTACTTGTTATGAATAAATTTGTTATAAAAAGATTGGCAGTGTCCCTTAAAATACGAAAGCATCATAAAAAACATTCTTGTAAATCTGTTTTCAAAAGTAGGTCGACCTAAGGATCTCAATACCGCCTTGATGTAATCTCGAAAATTTATCTCGGATTGCCAACCATGAATGTGGGGCATAAAGGGGAAATTAGTTACCGTTAAAGGAGCTACACAAAGAAAATTTACTAACAACTGATAATTAGAACAAATTACATATGGATGGAAAGATTTTCTCGTGAAAAACACGAATAATTTGCTGAGAAATCATATAGATATCATGGAAAGGCGTAAAATGCAATTTTTCAAGATCCTTCTTAGACCCCCAAGCGCCCCCGAACGTAAGCCAAACACACGAGCGTAGTGAATAGTGACGTCACACCCTGGACAAACAGCTCGGTACCGGCCGCATACCGGAGTCGCACGTGTATTAGTCTGCAGCTAGCTAGATGACAATATAGCATAAAACAGTCCAAAGTGTATTTCTGCATTATTTTCCCCCACAGAAACACCACTTTCATTAAATCTTAATTTCTTTGAAATGGTAATATTCCCTGGAAGTTCATTTCTCCAGCGCAGGCATGACAGGCACAGCAGGAAATTAGCGACAGATTTAATCGATGAATATGATAAAGATCTGATGAAGGGAATTACTGTTCTAAGAAAATTTAACCAATCAGTCCACTCGATTGTAATCTACATGTACCTGATCTGACACGGAGTATAGATACCTACTCAAGGGCAGTATGTCATGGAATTACAAAGAGTTTTGCCTATACGTTTGCAAGGCCTGGATTAATGTCGTGTTCGCATTGATGGATATAAGAATTATAAAGTTAGATATAGACACTTGTCTTGCTGCAATGTGAAATTAAAATCTAGCTCTTTCTTCACAATCAGTCGGGAAAAAAACTGTTATCATAGGTGTGCATATTTGTAATGCATTTTCTGTACACATGGAAGACGCAAGCATCGAAATATAGTAGTTAACCAAATTGCTCAATAATTTAGCATTTATGTATTAATGAATGGAAGACACTCGATGCATACATATGGAAACAATTTATATAAGCCCAATGTTTAGTCATGATTATATGTTTCCTGATTTTCCCCACGTGGAACTACTCATGATAATGACATTTCATATATATATATCATGATCAATGTCCATTCGATGATATTTGACACTGTGTTTATTATGACGCCGAGGTGCCCTATTAATATATATGCAGTACATACCATCTCATTTCGATGTCCATACGATTTGATATCTCACGCAATGTTCTCCTTAGCACGTCGAGCTATTCAACATTGTATGGACAGCAATTTTAAATGACATTTTGCTATAGGGTAGTTCATACGAAATAAAACCATGGGGCATGCTTATAATTCGGCACATGCTTTGGTACACTAGGGACATCGAAAACATGCTTAAACGAAACGTGATTTAAACGTCAATTATTTTATCCTCCTTATGAAAACAGCTTCGAACGTCCGATCAGTTACATCAGAACCCTTGCCAGAGCCTGGGAAATATTATGATCGCAGTTAGAAATCTTTTCCAATTCTTTGTTCAGCGGTTTAGAAAAAAAGAAACGGTAACACACCGGTTCCCTCTACTGACACTATTGACACGAATGGTAATCAATGTGTAAATCAATGCAGCATGTACATCTAATATGGCAAGCTGAACTTCAGCATTCAAAATGGGGACTTCCCGTAATAGGCCATTTTCGTAATGTAATGTAACCAAATTTATATTCGATACCAATTGTGCCTCGATACCAATTATTTCATTCACCTGTATACCTTTTTGTTCAATTGTCAGAATGTAAATTGCATATATTACTTGTTGTTAGGTAGGGTAAGCCATAATGTTTGTCCTACCTAGCAACAACTGATGTATGCAATTTGAATTTTGAATACTGAGATATATTTATTCGTATTGGTGAATGAAATAAGTCGTATCGAGGTACTCCACAAAGGCATATGAATGCATTTGGTTACATTACGAAAATGGCCTAATTGAAGAGAGATGTCTTCTTTTGTGTATAATTATTGAAGTCTCTTTGCCCTTACAAGGAGCGGAAACTTTGCCAACAATGACGACATTGGTGTAGCATCTTAGATGGACAGAGGGGACGGGCCATCTATTAGGGACTTTTAGATTTGCACGACGACAACATGGACTGCTACGTGTGACCGCCAGTGCCTTAAAAGGCATCACACGTAGCAGTCCACTCAAATTTAGAAGTCCCTACTAATTGGCCTTAAAAAATGATGTCACTATTTGACATGACAACCATTTTAACATCGGCATAGATTAATATTGCACCGGGGAACAATTAAATAAACTTAAAGCCTTTGGTGTTATCTTTTCCATGATAAATACAATGTGGCAAAGGAAGATTATATGTGGCATATAATAATTAATAGTTTGGGGGATACGCCACAGTTAATACATGCATCAACACAGATACACTATTATATAGGATGTGTGTTTTTTGTTATTAATGGCGAACACGAGAAGAATCTATGGATGCAAAAATGGATGCAAATTTTGATCATTATCTATCATAGAAAGTCGGGTGAATTCTCTTTCTATGAATGTTGGGTAACAATTGAAAACTAAATCATTGTAAATGGTGTGTCGAACATTTACCAGATTTAAAGAAATATTTGAGTTCTTGTCATGCGATTGCATTGTGTAAAAAAGCGGTGTGGAATCGATCAGAAAAAGTTGATCATGAATTGTAACATATAAGTATTGGTTTGTACTGCAAGGTTCTGGAGTCATCAAAATGATAAGAAATTCGGCCCATTCTTGGTAAAGTAACAAGCACTGTACACAGAAATATGTATATGGTATAAAAAAAACATATGGTATAAAAATCAGGCCTCATATTTAAGCTGTTACTTGTTATATTTGGAATATGAAGGCATTTGAAGAGCCATGCTTTTCAGGTAACATTTTTTCTCTGATGTTCTTCCGCACTTGCATAATAACAATGATAACGCTCACAAATTATTGTTCATCTCTCCCTTGAACTCAACCTTCTATTTAAGCATGCAGTTCGTATACCTCTCATAAGTACGTGTTGCACAGTCACACCGAAAGATAATAATGCCTAGCAATTCATACAATGATGTATAAAAATGTGCACTAAAATCACTGCATAACTTTGATTTCTGAAAACTACAAGTGTGTTTTTTTCTGTGCATTCAGCTGTACATGTAAATGGGTATTTTTTGCATGATTTTATAAATCGATTGCAGTCTGATCGTACTCACTATTAATATGAAGGACAAAGAAAGAGGACAAAATATACAGTTCCTCAGGTAGACAAAGGAACATCCCTTCACGGAGCGTAGCGACCGAGCTAGAAGTGAACAGGACTGTGTCACATGCATATTCACCTGTTCTACACATTTTTACATAATAGCAGTGAAGGGATGTTCCTTTGTCTACCTGAGGAACTGTATATTTTGTCCTCTTTCTTTGTCCGTCAAGTTCATAGTGACAGGTGCCTCTGATACAATTTCTAAGTGTGTTCACTCGTGCGGAACTTTTCCCCAAAACGAGGGAAATCCATTGTCCTTCAAATACGTCTCCCTCCCTGACCAGTGTGTTCATAATGCTCTATAGCTATTTTCTCATTGTCATTCCGAGTCAAGTGAAAGTGAGAGTAAAAGGCCCATGTGGCAGCTTAATCCTCTGCTATATATTTTGTTTTTAAAACCATAACCGAGTTATCCAATAAGGGCATGTAGTATTACTACTACATTGTATTACTGCCACTACTACTGCTGCTGCTGCTGCTACTACTACTACTAATAATAATAATACTCCTACTACTACTAATACTACTACTACTACTTCTACTACTACTACTACTTCTACTACTACTACTTATTCTACTACTACTACTACTTTTTCTTCCATACTGCTGCTGCTGCTACTTCTTCTTCCGTGGCTACTTCTACTGCTACTACTAATATTGCTAATAATGATTGCATGAGGGATGCCTGAATGGATATGAGATAAGGGTATAGTACTTACGTACTGCATGTAGACTACGGCCTTGCACATGAAATCGCCATAGATCCACGTCGGCAAGGCGAAGGTCGAGGCGGTGATCGGAGCACAGACGAGCAGGAACATCATATCGCTGACGGCATTGTTCATGATGAAGAAGTTGGTGACGCTTCTCATGGCCTTATTCCTTGCTATGATCAAGATAACGCACAGGTTTCCTATCAGGCCGACCACGGTGATGATCCCGAAGACAACCGGGACTATCATGTACCCTGGACCTCGGGTGTGGACAGTCTGATTCCCTAAAAGATTCTGAATAAGGACCGTACAGTCTGAGTATAGAATCGAACTGGAGTAATCAGAATAGAAGTAATGGCCACACCCCATGAGATCGATGTCGTCGATTACGTCCATATCGACCACGCTCTCTTCTAACTCGACCACCTCCATCTTGGGCGTTCCGTCAGTAAACAAGTGAACACAAATATATTTCAAAAGTTAAGTGCGACGGGTTAAGAAACACCAAAGAATGACGTTATTGGAATCCAAGCTGATTACTCTATTCAGATACCCGTGGTTACCAGTTGTGTTGTCATTAATGACGCACATGTGTAGACTTTTCATTAATGAGTGCAAACGAGATCAACGTTTAACGCACACCTGCTCACCCCCTCTTCCAATCAAAGAATCTTTGTTTATTAACCCCCCCGTCGTCGACCTGAGCAGCGTAATCACCTATCCCTAATGCAGGCGCGCGTAAAGAGAGCAAGAAGTAGAAAAGCATGGATAAAACAAATCGGCAAAGTTGTATGCACGTACGAAGCTATACACATCCTTTTGAATAATAAACATAGAGATTTATTGATGGTGTTAAAATCTCGAGACCTGTAAAGTAATTATCTTCAAGGAAATTAACAAGTGCCTCGCGTTTGGTAGGACACTGCGAGAATGGTGTGTGATGCCCAAACCATCACGCAGCATCCGTCCATCGAGAGAGAGAGGATGCAACCGGTTGCATCTCGAGTGCATTAAATGTTCGCACACAAGGCTGGGAAAGTACGCGATGAAGCTTTTCGTTCATCCCGTTTACACTCCTATAATTCTTCTCCGCTCCGATGGCAAGGTCGAGAGTTATTTTGTGATCGAATTTAAAAACGACTACGCTTAGAATACAACCAGATATCATTTACTTCCCACCGAATATATTTTGGAAGATAAGGACCCCAAATTAAATTTGAGCTGAAAAACATGTAGACAAAAAGTAACGAAATACCAAAGAAATAATAATAATAATCTTTTAAAGTCCATTCCAAATTTTATTAAGTTAAACCGAAAATGGAAATTCTTTTTGCCCAATTGATCGTGAGCCCTGCAGCCACTGAGCAGCGCCAGATCGACGTTGCTCTATCCCTTTATTATTGAACGCCAAACAAGGTTCGAACCCACGACCTCCCGGTTGTGAGGCGGACGCTCTACTGACCGAGCCAACACACCGGTACAAACATTACCGCCGTAGAACAATACTTTTAACAATAATGTTTAGACAGTTATAAGTATAAATTCATATTTACAAGGGGGATACAGACCTACACAATTATCTTATTTAACACGATAAATATTCCCTTTGTTCTCACTAATATAATTTCAACACGAATGCAACTATTTTCGAAAATTCAATACCCTGTTTTACCTCCCATAGAAATCATGTTCATATTGCGTATAAATACCTCATTGTCATGCTCCCACATTTCAGTAGGTGAATATAGTGAATATAGTCTCACACGTAACGCGCAGTAACGTCTACACCTCTACCCTCGTGGAATCGGCATGTAAGCAGCACAATAATAACAACAATAATAATTCCGCTTTATATAGCGCGTAATACATCTATGATGTCTCTAAGCGCTTTAAAGACACATGGTTATCTCTCAGCCAATCGTTTTATAAAATTTAGTAGGGGCAGGGTTATTCATCATCTTACACAATAATCATTTATTGCCGCCAGGGTTGCCGCCAAGACAAAGCCAAACATGCCTCTATTCTCTATTCCAACAATCATGCTACACAAACCTGACAAATAAATTCAATACACGTTTTCTCAAAAGCCTCATTTCTCTGCCGCCTAGTCACGTCATGTCGTTTCTCTTCTTTCCATTTGAATATCGCCTCTTTTGAATCTATCGTCATGGAAACTGGAATGACCGCAATGGGGCCGTCTGAAATTTGTGCCAACACCAAAAAAACCGACATAAATATTAAATTCATGGTTGCTTTTTCGATAACAAAGAGAGAATCTGATTATGTATTCATGGACGAATGGTGTTGATCACCGCTAATTCATTATTAAATCTCGAATACGCCTTCAACTGTTCATTTTATTCGTGGTTAAGCCAACATTACCACATTCGCTTCTGGCATTAACTGTCGGAATTTTAAGTCACAAAATCCCGATACAATCCAGGGGAGTGTTTCACAAAGACTAAGATCGACTTTAAGTTGGATTTAACTATGGCAGGCCATTCATGCCACTGGTTGCTCTCACAATTGGTCTCTCAATTAAGGGATAGAGCAACGTCGATCTGGCGCTGCTCAGTGGCTGCCGGGCTCACGATCAATTGGGCAAAAAGAATTTTCGTTTCGGTTTAATAAAATTTGGAGTGGACTATTTGGCTATTATTATTATTATTATTATTATTATCTTTAGATAATATTTTTTCCTTCAATAACGAATTTTTTACCATGGTTTATTATGTCCCTTAAGAAACCAATACCAGGAATGGTTAAAGGAACTAGTGGCATGAAAGGCCTGTCATAGTTAAGTCCAACTTAAAGTCGATCTTAGTCTTTGTGAAACACCCCCAGGAAGTATTTTCTCGCTATAACAGGTCCTCTACAATTGATACACCACTTCCAAATAGACTTTTTGTATTGATTTTATATTAAAAAAAAGCAACATTCGATAACAAATAAAAAGGTTAACGCAATAATATATGGATTTTTAATGAACTGCCACAAGCCTGCATTTAACAATCCGACTCATCAAAAGATTTATCATAACAAATCCCGGTAAGACTATTGCCCTCCTCTTACCCCCTCTAGACCTGTCATCATCAGCCCGAGTTTGCCAAATTACCCGCTATTTTAACTAACCCAATCGCAAATTATCCGGCTAATTTGCGTCTTTATCAGCCCGCAGTTGCAATTAGCGGGTAATTTGGTCGAGAAAATATCCCGACGAACCTTGGTCTTGTTTCCTAAATATCTGCTACTCGGGAAATAGTGGACTGATTTGTGCCCGTCCGAGCTAGTTTGTGATGAGTGTTTCCGTCTGGTGTAGACGCAATTTTGAGCTTCGGGATAATATTCCGAGTCTAAAAATAGCGGGTTATTTGGCAAAGTCGAGCTGATAAAAACAGGCCTGATACACGTGTACCGTTCTGTTAAATAAGAAGAAGATGGTGCCACTTATCATGGAAGACTTACAGTGGATATTATGACAAGCGTAGTGTGATCAACATGTTGACCATTGGTTTATTACGAGTGTGCGTCTCAATCTACAAAGCTCGGATAAAATTTTAAAAAGGTCGCTTTTTAGCAAGTCACATTCAAACGAAAAAAAATCGAGAAGAAACAGTTATTTTTACTTTGATAACCATAGAAATATCCACATTCTGGATCCTAAGATTCGTGGAAATTATCCCAACTCTAATGAAACCATTGATATCAAATAGCACGTACATCTAACTTTGCTTTCATTCTTTTCCTTGCTGATCATCATCATCATCCTTGACATATTTTGTTCTCTTCCAGCGGTGGATGAGCCAACCAATGTAGTCATCTCACTATTTACGAGAGAGAGAGTCGATTCTACATGAATGCAATACATGCATGCTGCCCTCTCTTGCTTGCTTGATGAGTGGGCCTCTGCAACAATCATAATGATCATTGATGATAATAATAATTATAACGATTCATTATAAATCAATATTTTATTTATGTCTTTGAACATAATGAACAAATTGGTTTATTTAAAGTTGTTTTGGTCCACTTAAAGCAGTTGTACAATTGGTCAGCCCTGCCCCTTAAAAGTGTTTTGCTGATTTTTTTATCAATTTTACTTCAATACGTTCTTTGAAATAATCTACGTATTTTTTTTGTTTTTAATTAAGGTGGAGTAATAAAGTGAATCTGACTGACATGAGCGCTATACAAGAACCCATTATTATTATTATTATTATTATTATAACAATTATTTATTCATATCCTTGGTTGTCATTTCAATCGTATTTTTTTCATCCTACCTTATATTTGTTTTATTTCGAGTAAACAATTTTGTTCTTCTCCAAAATCTGATGCAATCACAATATAGCTTTACTGTTTTATTAAGCTTGTGAGCCTCGGTATTGATGTCATTACTTCAAATACGCATTCAAATATTATTTATCTTCTGAACATGTCGTTTATTGTAACGCTCATAAAGTCCATAGTCCGTAATACCAATTTATCATGTCAATGTATATTGTGTACAGTTATTGAAATGCTAATTTTAGCGTGATATTCATAATCATGCCCATCTATTCTTAAATTTAAAATAAGTGGAAGGCATGTGAGAATTTTGCTCCCTCCCTTACCCCCGTCTACAGTCAAAGACGTTGGCCCCACCACCACCCACTAGTCAGTGCATATACAATGTATACGGAAATGCTTTCTTAAGGAATGAAAAACTAATTATATGTGTGGGGGAAATAATTAGGCCTACTATAAGAAAAATCAATTTAAATGTTCGCATCCACCCCCTCCCTTGACTTGGCAAGTCTTTGGATCAATGGTAAAACAAATAAAATGTCTTCCTTGTTTGGAATATAGAAGATAATGCAGTATTAAAACCGAACTTTGGATAATGTTTTTTACAACTAAAGATGGACAGTCATATTTTTGCTATAAAATCAATCTTCAGGAGCACCGACCCTATGAAATCTTTTATGACAGGATCTACGGCTTATTGCTCTCTAAAATACTGATATAAGACGCTCTGAGTGCTAAAATCGTCTTTGATCTTTAAAGTGAAATGGTGTATGTTTTCAAAAGCCACACTTCAACACAGTCTCGTTCGCCTCAACATGAAGTAAACCCTGCTATACTTTTCTTCCTCCTTCACTGTTTTTCATCTAAACTTGACCGGTGGCATGTTCCAAAGTACTTTTGCAGATCGTATGAAAAATAATCAGCCGACATACCAATCTACCTAATTGATCCCACGGAAAATATGTCAGCCATTGGCCTTAAACCCCTGTGATCCAATAAGAACAGTCTAGAAGCTGATTCACTCTTAAAGACGAGGGGTACACCAGTGTCCCACGGGTAAGACCAAGCCTACCATTTCAATATCGAAATTGAAGTGACATTTTGTGCTAAGTACATGATTAAAGTAATAAATGGAAACGGAGAGGGGAAAGATAACACGAATTTCTAGACAGTACAGTGAATTCTTCTGTAGATTTAAACTCGTTTGTTTAATGTACATGTTTGAAAAGATCGTTGATGTCAATTGCAAGCATGTGACATTATCAGACATGCCATTTTTTTCAGCAATCTCGAAATTACATGCGAGATTTTTGATTTCATGTTTGTAGACTATAGTTGAGAATCCCAGGCCTAAAACTCATTTTCTCAACCTGGGTCGATAGAGCCAACCTTAGATTATGCGCAGTAAGCACAGATAAGAATTCAAACCCTCATCTCGAAAATGAATCCACAGTGTTCAAAGATTCCCCCGTAGGACAGGAAATAACTTTTATTTATTACTGTATATTTTATAATTAATTAGCGTATGTATCATAATTAATAAATCAAATATATAATGTAATTAAAGTGTACGCCCGGCCCAAATGAATGTATGCTACATTAATTCTTGAAACATTCTATGGACTAAGTTTAATTCCGTTCGTAAGATATTAAATAATCATGAACAAAACTTGTTAAATACGTTTTTGTATACCAAGAATTATCATTCAGAAATAATATGTCAATAATCAGTTATGTAATGCATTTTAGCTAATCCTTCTTTAATGTTCATTATTCTACACCCATTAATTTGCATAAATATATCCGGGTAAAACTCAGTATTGATCAAATAAACACAGCATACATATATATCACGTTGTGAACGAGTACTTTAAACTTTCATTTGACAATATAATCATTATGTTTTTAGAATTCACATGAAAGAGAATCTACATGTACTACAACGTGAGAAGTGTGCGTTTATAGGAAGGGTATTGAGAAACGTTGCCTTACCGGACCCCATAACTCATTAAAATATAATAAAGAATCTCGCAGCTAATTTTGTATACGGGTCAGAATGGCCTAATGGTAAATAATATTGAAAGAGATAAGACAGTTCGATTGAATTGAAGACAAGTGGATTTTGCTAGCCAAAGATACTGGCGACACTCGTCGTTATCATCTGTTATTTTCAATTAGCATAGTCTGGGGACCAAATCGCCCAATGAAAGAAGACTCGATCCCGAAAATAAACCATTAAGGCTAGAGAAAATACCCAATAATGCGATTTATGAAATTTGCGCTACAGGCAGAACGCAGGGTTCATTCGCCAACGTAGAGTGGGAAAGGACGAGATAACACTGTATACGAATTGTAAATGACGATAAATAAATGAATTTCAGTCGGGCAGAGGCTATGTAAATGATTTTTATTCGCAGAGATATGGACGCGGGATATTTTTCCTATACATAAACCACGAGGAAGGAATGGGCGATGCGTACGTGTACAGGCGAACAATAAGAACGAATGCGTTAGCTGAGATAGATGTGAATGAAATGATATAAAAGATAAAAATCAATCAGGAAATGGGTCACAAGAAAATAATGTCCTTTCAGTGTAAAGCGTTGTAATTGGAAATATTATATCGGCAGTCGGGAAAATATAGTGTTGCAGGGCAACGCACTAAACTGATTGACAGACAGTTACGTATACGAGGAATGTACACTTTAAAGGAAAGGTATTAAATAGCTGCCTATTATTATTCTATTAAAAGAAGTTGTTCGAAATGCATCAGGGCCTGTTGTGTGAATAGCATTGCTGTATTCGTCTTCAAACAAGACCTGCTCTCATACCTTATCGTATCCACAAATCTGATTTAGAAACTGACATGTATGAAATGACATATCCCTCGTCTACCACTAGTGAAATATTACATGTGCATGAATTATGTAATGAGCAGGATTTTATATAAAGCGTTTCCAATTATAACCTACAAATTCAGAATTTATGTGGAGCTTTGCTTTAGCTCAAGCCTGTGGCATATCATTTGTTCTAGAGAGTCAGTGTTAATTGAGAAATGATGACAATGATTATGATAATGATGATAATATTAATAATTATGATGATAATAATAATAATAATAATGATAATAATAATAATGAAGAAATAAAAATGATAATACTATAAATGATCATCATAATCATTATATTAAACATAATAATGATAATAATAATAATGAAGAAATAAAAATGATAATACTAATAATGATCATCATAATCATTATAATAAACATAATAATGTAATAACAATAATAATGATCATAATAATAATAATAATAATAATGATAAAGCACAAGCGAAATTTATCAATTTCCTCACAAAAATACGTTAACAAATTAAAGGAAACCCAAACCTGAATAGTCTCAAATAGAAATCACTCAGAACACGAATGATGCTTCGTGGATCTCTACAGCGATTTTAAATAAGCGAAACTTTTAAAGTCCATATTCGAACGGGCTGTCAATATAAGCAATTGTAAAGTAGCCTATATGGTTTGTTAATCAAGGTTTTTAAAACACATAACAAGGGGAAGCTAGATTGAGGTTAAACGATTTTTCGAAATGGTTCTCTTATTTTTGACTTGTATCTAATTATGTCGGCCCCATTAGTATTGGGGAAATATTTTTCCTTAAATAGCCTACCTTGAAATGAAATGTGACATATTTCTGAGCATATTGTGTTTTGCAGCTTAGTAAATATTAAATAAGTGCTGTATTGGTGTGTTAGTGATTTCTGACGCATTACATTCACCATACTTAACCCCCTAAAAAAAACAAAAACAAGCGCACACACAAAATCCAACATAAATACACACAGTAACGCCCCCACTCCGCGATAATGATGATGTTACTCATTGATCACTTGATATTCATTTTGATAATAGTTTACTATCTTATGAAGATGAGCCAATCACAGAGCAGACAGTTTACTATCTTATGAAGACGAGCCAATCACCAGGCGGACAGTTTACTATCTTATGAAGACGAGCCAATCACCAGGCGGACAGTTTACTATCTTATGAAGATGAGCCAATCACAAAGTGGACAGTTTACTATCTTATGAAGATGAGCCAATCACAAATAGGACAGTTTACTATCTTATGAAAATGAGCTAATCACAAACAGGACAGTTTACTATCTTATGAAGACGATCCAATCACCCGGAGGATAGTTTACTATCTTATGAAAATGAGCCAATCACTAAGCGGACAATGTACTATCTTATGAAGATGATCCAATCACCCGGAGGATAGTTTACTATTAAATGAAGATAAGCCAGTCACAAATCAGACAGTTTACTATCTTATGAAGATGATCCAATCACCCGGAGGGTAGTTTACTATCTTATGAAGATGAGCCAATCACAAAGCGGACAGTTTACTATTTCATAAAAATGAGCCAATCACAAAAGGGACAGTTTACTATTTAATGAAGATGAGCCAATCACAAAACGGACAGTTTACTATCTTATGAAGATGAGCCAATCACAAAGTGGACAGTTTACTATATTATGAAGATGGGCCTGTCACTCAGGGGATAGTCTGTTTTTTCGTAGCTCAGTCAGAGCCTTCCAAATGTAGTTCAAACCAGATCTGAATCATGTGACACAAATATTATTTCAAGTGTAGGTATCATTCAAGGAAAGCTAAAAACGCTCCGCGTGATCAACACGTGGTCGTCTGTAGGGGGTAAGTAAAACAGGCACAAGGGAACCTTGTCAAAATTGTTGAGCTTTTTAAAACCTGTTTGTAATATCTAAGTCTTTCAATGCAGTAATTCTAAAGAGACGTGATGAATAACAAGCGATTAGAGGACCATGTGGGTGAATTCAACCCTCTTATCTTGACTGTTACACCCAAAGCTCGTCTCACTAATCCCCGGGAGGCTGCGGGGGAGAGAGAAAGAGACGAGATCTAAAAATGAGATATGCAAATAGTGCAGTCTTCTCCTCGGGGATTTACCGCCGATTTGACTCCCAATTCTTCAAAGTCGCATAATTGGCGGGAAAATTTGTAGGGTCTTGTCCGTTTCATCGGCGGGAAATCGAGTAAAAATATATCGTAGGTATCATCGATGAAGCGTTACGTTATTTGCACTGATCTCGAAGATGAGATTGATAGATTCTCATTACATCTTCATGAAGTTGAACACCCGATCTTTGTGTACTGTATTACGGTATGAAACCTTGAATGTACAAACCATGCTTATGTAGCGCTTCTCATATAGTATGAAAGTTGAGAAGAAAGGTTTGCTGTTGTTTATCAATGAGTAAGTCAGACTAAGTATTTTCTAATAAATATACTCCCCACCTATTTAGTATTCAAGCATTTGAATTATATGATTAAAGTTTGATGACCAGCCCCAGTCTACCACTCGTACTGTACTGCAAACACTATTAAGCTTCGGTACACAACTGAACAATATTATTATAAGTATAATTATTATCATCAACATCATCTTCATCATCAGCAGCAGCATTAACATCATTAACATCATCATCATCATCATAACCAGTATTATCATCATCATCATCATCATCATCATCAACATCATCATCATCGTTCATTCGTTCATCATCAGTAGCATTATTATTACCATCACTCTCTTCTGTTATCATGAAAACATAGCACATGCAGTGTGAATGAACTCTTTGCGTTGTTCTGAAAATCGACTTGTATTTTTCCTTTTAGGAATAATTTCATGTCTCGTGATTATACGTCAGTTTTCCAATTATAAACAAAAGGGTAAGATAAAACATGTAAAATCGCTTTACATACTTTTTATAAATTAAAGAATTTCTCCCATATGTTCTAAATGTAACAAATGAATATGAAAATAATAGATTTTGTTTGTTTGTCTAAAAATCGACTTGTATTTTTTTTTTCGGTATAATTTCATGTCTCGTGATTCTACGTTAGTTTGTTTGTGCTTCGTACATCATTGCCATCACAATTCACGCAAAGGATTACGCAATCTGATTGATTACGCAATATGAATGATTGTCAGCAGGAAGATCAGTATTGTTACTAATGGGGCTTCTTTGGATAAATATGACCATGACAATATTTGTATTGCTATCAGTATGATTTGTATCATCATCTTTCATTCTTCTTCCTTTTCTCCTTCTTTTTCTTCTTCTTATTCTTCTTCTTCTTCTTCTTTTTCTTCTTCTTCTTCTTCTTCTTCTTCTTTTTCATCTTCTTCTCCACCTTCTTCTTCTTCTTCTCCGTCTACTCCTAATTATGAGTAGGATTATCCTCATTAATATGTTAATATAAGATATGTCTGAACAAAGAGCCCTACGGAATAATAGATCTTGCCCGTAAAGTTGGAGAACATTTTTTTCTTACCTATTTTCATTAAATGATTAAGACGATATAATTTCTTCTTGGTAGATATAGGTACAGATAATTTTTTAGATACTCAATGCAAAACACTTTGACCGTCTCCTCTTGAGAAAACAAAACTTTGCATCAAATATATTATTATTATTATTGTTTGTTTCCATTGTAATTTTAAATATAACAGGAAAACCACTGTATTGGAAAGGATATTGAACATGATCGTAAAAACGTTCAAGAATTCCACCTCAGGCAATTTCAATATGCATCTTGTTATGATAGAGTCTATCACCATGCTTGTTCGGGGGGGGGGGGGTCACACATCCGGGACCTCTCTCAAAGGGCAATCAAAGGTCAAAGCGTCTAAGTCCAGCTCTTCAAGTAAAACAGCACTATATTGATACAACTACGCAATTTTTCAGACTTAACTAACAATAACATCATATGCCAAATAGAGACTCGCCCCTCGTTACAGGGTTTATATTATTTATTGGTTATGTCCCCGCTCGTTTATTTCCTTATGATATTTGATTTATTGGCTGGCCAATACCACGCATATAATTTTCTTCTGCGGGAAATTATTTATTGATCTATTTTATTCAATTTGCGTTTTCAAACCGAATGGTTAAGGAAACCTATATATTAAACATGTATAATGCATCGTTTTGGTACTCATCTCTGTTGTTTATGAAATATAAGTAAATTCTGTGAGTTGAATTATGCATTTTAATTATTACCTCAATTTAAGAATAGTGCCTCATTGTACTGGAAAATAAAGAAAAGAAAAAAACAAATGTCTTCTGGAAACGTGGGCATTGCTTAACCTTAATAAAACTTATTCGTGTGTAGAAAGTGAACAGGAAATGGTAATACGTCTTTGCAATTCGCCAACTCAGCAATCATTCACATCAGATTTGACATGACAAATCACTCAAAAATGTATGAAAAGGTAGGCAAACTGTGCCATTTTGAGGGGGAGGGGCTACAATTATACGATAGTCTGGGCGAATCCCAGGATGAATTAATAATTTTAATGAGATGGGTTATTCTATTGTTAATGATAACACCCATATACAGAATCTTCCTGATCTAATTTATATGTATTTATGGTACATCACCGCCGACTTGATCTAACCCTCTTTCTTTGCGCCTAGATACCTAGATGAGAGCCTCTGAATGTCTCGTCATCGTGCACAGTTTAGTTCGTGCTCTACAATTCGGGTCGTACACGTTGTCGTATTCCCCTTAAAGGGATCCGGCAACTTTGTCTCAGATTCTGAAACAAAATCCTGGATTTAGCTCATGCTGCAGTGACAATTATCAACCTTTAGGTCAGTCAGGAACCCCTTGACTTTTACAAGCCGTTTGCCTTGTCTGATTATCAAGATATTAATGATTAGAAACCGAAACCAAATTTAGCGTTTTCCTAACAATTTTCTTAACACTACGGTATCTTGGGAAAAACGAGTATGGTCAAACCGGTCACTCAAAGATTTTTACTTTTTGAGAAACTTCTTGATCATTTTGAAGCGCCATTTGTTGAGGGCTTCAATATTACACCATGTCACAGACACTGATAACACGTAAGGCCGTGCATATCAGATTTAACATTGTTAAACGATGCCTTTAATGTATTTTATCTCCTCTCTCCAAACCGCATTTACCTGCTGGAAAAGACGCCACAGCAGACTTACCTCCCCTCCGCCTTTTTTTCCCGCGTGGCGGCGCCAAAAATACCCTCCTAAAAACATCAGTATATCAATACTTTCTGTATATTGCTGGTCGTTCAAAATCAATCGACGTGCTTATTCGTGATCAACTTGAACCAGATAGAACCTCCCATATCAACAACGAACCCATGATCGACCACCATCAGTAGAAAATCCGTAGAAAACCAATGATCTTTCCACTTAGTTCGCCATTTCCAGGCCCGAAGACCTAGCACTTTGATGAGGTGGTTTGAAGTACCATTTCTGGTCTTTGTATCTCCAATCCAAAACAGAGAACTAAGCAAGAGGAATTGAGGGAGGTGGCGATTGTAATAAATGGAGTTTTGATGCATGGAATCTCTCTAACTGTCAAAATACATTGACGATTTTGAAGTTTCTGTTTCAGAGTGAAGATGAATTGAGAGAGAAAGAAAGAGAGAGAGAGAGAGAGAGAGAGAGAGAGAGAAAGAGAGGGATGAAGATAAAGAGAGAGGGAGAGAGAGTGTGTAAGTGAGTGGGGGAGAAAGAGTGTGATTGAGATAAAAGGATAGATTGATATAAAGGAAGGAGAGAAATACATATAGAAGTAAAGGTATATATATATCGTCACCGTTTTCACGAAGTGGTCTCGTGGCCCGCGCAGCGACAAAAGTGAATTTCGGGATAAACGCATTTTAACATTTCATGTTATTAAAACGGGGGTTAACGTACATCTTCAAAGATTTCCTTTGACAACCACATAGTAAAGATTCTAACGATTCTGCTCATATATATTTTGTTTACAAAAAATATATAATCAAGTGGGGATATTGTAACAAACTGTGGGATCGGTTCGTGAAAACGAAAATATGCGCATTCAACATACGCGTCGTTTTCACGAAGTGGTCTAGAGGAGTGCGCGACCGGTTTTTGTGTGAGAGGTCTCGCCTTTTCCGTTTTCACGAAGTGCGCTATTCGACAGCAGGCTATATGAGTTTCATGAACTATCTCGTAAATACCTTCTAGGAGTTTTGTTTCCTTTCATAAGATGAAGTAGTATGACCCTTTAAACAACATATATTTTTTCAAAAGCTAAATTCTTACACATTAATGAGTTATTATAATTTTAAGTTGTTTAATTATGTTTGTCGCCCTCTTGAGTCCCAAAATGGACAAATGGACGAAAGGTGTGTCTTTCAACTCCTCTTTTTGTTATATAAGGGAGAATATGATGTAAACCCATGTTGAAAAACTAACTTCTAATAAAGTATGTGAACTTAGCTTTACATCCTATTCAAGGGACACTCAAAACGTCTTTCCCCCTTGCTTTACTGCAAATGTTTCTACTTTTACAGGGTCACATAATTACTTTTCACATTACTTCTCAAATTCTACTTTACTAACAAATGATGAAGGAAATGACATAATAATGATAATATTAAGAATAAATTATAATGATCTTAGGATTATTATAATTATTGCAATCATTCCTATTGATATTATTATTATTATCAACAAATTGTGTTCACAGACATTACCTTTTTGGGACCGGGATCCAGAAAAAAAACCATCCATACTGTCAAATATGAACCCCCCCCCCCCCTCCCACCCCTATACAACTGCATTCATCATACCTAGTTGATTCTGTCTCTTCACAATCACATCACTCTGGAATCATGTTCTGCTTCATATGTAATTAAGTTTGATTGAATATTTTTGTCAATGATCAAAAGTATATTTGTATACTTTTTGTTAGCACTCAATTGCTTCTCAGTTCTTTCTCCTCTCTCTCTAGCTCTCTCATGCAAAACTTGAACATTCCCTCTACCTCTCTCTCTTTCTTTGGCTTTCAATTTCTTTCTTCATTTAACACATCTCATATTCGTTTGTAACGCTTCTGCTGCCGTATCTTCTTGCCACATAAGTCATCATTCTATAGTACATTACTCTCTCAGACACATTTCTTCCATAAACAAATCAAACTCAACAAGGATAAACGTTGAATAGCACAAAGCAATCAAATCTTAAGATGAACACTTTCATCATGGTAATGACTGAATTTATTTCTTTGCAATATAACTGGAATCGTTTTTGTACAGTTCATTTCACAATTACATGTACAATCATTAAAAATTGATAAATAATAATAATAATAATAATAATAATAGCCTAATAGTTCACTCCAAACTTTATTAAACCGAAACGGAAATTCTTTTTGCCCAATTGATCGTGAGCCCGGCAGCCGCTGAGCGCCAGATCGACGTTGCTCTATCCCTTATTGTTGAACGCCAAACAAGGTAGCAACAACTCCCATCTTTTAACGTCTTTTGGTATGACGCGGCCGGGATTCGAACCCACGACCTCCCGGTTGTGAGGCGGACGCTCTACTGACTGAGCCAACACTCCGGTGTAATGAATCATGTTTGGAAAATTCTGAAATGCAAATTCACAAGGCCACTGATTAGGGGGAGGGAGGGTTACAATATAGTTTGAGTACTGCCACAATGGAAGAGGAGCTTAAAAGAAAATCATTAATTATTTATATTTTTGGTGTATGACATACAAAGTTGTCAGCTGCATACGTCCCTGTTGCCTCATAAAATTGCAGATCTGAGATTTACATAGATGTTGTAATCTAACTTTTCAAACATTATTTCTTATTCTATGTCTGATTTCTTTCAAACTTTCACCAGTCTATTACACTCATTTTTTTCTGCTTTAACATAAATCAACTTGTTACAAAGGTTGGATTGCCCTTTGAAATATAAACTATTAGCAATTAATATTAGTCCTACATGCCAAATCCTTCTAAAAAACATACAACACTGTAAGTTTATGGGATTAAAACTTCTTACATGCAACTTTCATATGATGGATGACCTTAGTCTGTGCTGTTCTTAGTGAGGAAGGAGGGAGGTTGTCACTGTCAAAATAATAATAACAATATGCTCAAGGCGCTCCAACTATTACCCTGGCTCTGCTAGGGAGCCGCTTTTGGTGCTCACAGCAGAGTGGCAAATGTAGATTAAAATCTTGCCAAAAGACATTACTGCTGTGGCGGGACTTGAACCATGGATCCTGTGATCCACAGTCCAACTACTTATCCACTAGAACACAAAACCTCTAAATGGAGGCACATTCGGAGTCAGAGTCTCCTGTCAGCGTTGCAGTCCCCGTCCAGTCCACATCCATCTAGCTCATAGTAACTCTTGAACCCACCCTAAGCCTTCCGTTATATCGAAGATCTCGTTTCTTGCCACAATTGATCTCTCCATCACGATCCCACCTAACAATAACTTCTGTATTTTTGTCCATCCTAAGAGGTAATTGACAAAAGATTGTTACAATCCAGTTATCAATAACTCGGTTCAATGATAAGTAGAGAAGACATAGTAATTTTATTTCATAAAACAGGAATGAAACCTAGAAACAGGTATTAAAAAAGAAAGTGGTTTTACTCTGTCCTAAATTGATATTTTGAAATATACAGTAACTATAAATGAAAATCAGAATATGAATTTAAGGTCTACTTTTAACAGAAAAAAAGCAAAGCATGCACCGAGTAGAAAAGCAGATTTGCAATTGTTTTATAAATACTTTTGCACCATTTATTCACTTAGAATGCAATTTGTGACATTGTGGCACTAAATTCCTGGTAGGAAATCAGCGTGGTATAACTCCTATTTTACAAATATGAATGGCTTACCTGTGTTCAACACTTTTAGGTTGGGAGGATTGGTATATTGTTTAAACAAATTGTGACAGCATACTCCATGGTCTGTATGGTACTATTGTATTCCATTTCAATAAAAAATGTAGAGGACATCTATACAGTATTTATCAACCACTGAAGATGATATGATAGGGTTCCATATGTATTACTGGGTTTGTTGTCAATCATTGAATTGATATGTTCATATCTAAAGAAGATATAAAATCTGCAGGTTATCAGCAAATTTGTGATGAATGTTATAAACCCAGTAAGTAATAATGAATGCACTTGCATGTACTTGTCTGCCAGATTGAAAGAAACTTTATTATATCAACTTTCAGAAAGACCACTCAATAAGGATCAATATTCAAAGTTAGTCAAGCGGTATAATATCATTCATTATTATTTAATTATCTCACATAGACACGCGTGATGTAGCAGCGGGTAATATAAGAGCATATTACCATACGTTTCACATCTGGGTACTTGTACATGATAAATGTATAAGTGATACTTGAAATATAAGAAGAGGATAATTGATAATAATAACATTGACTGGCTCACATTTTGGTTGATATGAGACAATATTGCCCTCAACATAACCATATTGCCCTCATCTTCGACCCGGCTAATATGATTATATTTGGGCAATATAGTTTCATATTCCCATTAAAGCCAGTCAAAATTATAAAAATATTTCATATATAAACAATATAAAATGTAACAAATTAGGTTAAAACTTACCTTTGATGACTGAGGGGACTTAGCTATTCAGTCGGTCGGTCTGTCAGTCGTTTGGTCTGACCTCCAAACCGTGGTATTGGAAACATAATCAGTTCAAGGGCAGAGGGTGAAGATGCTGGGTTAAAAGGAGAATATATTTGATAACTCATGATGGATGCAGAAAACCCCCAACACAGCTCGTACAGGAAGCTATACTGGGATGATATGATTTTAAAATCGCATCTCTTAAAAAAATTACAGGCATCAGGTTAATGCATATTATTTTATTTTTTCTGTGATGAAACAACACAAATTAGTGTTAACTCTCCTTCTTCACCCCCTTCCCCCTATGAAAAAAAAAGACAATAAGAAAAATACAAAATATAAGATGAAGCCTGTCATCTTGTAAGTTGATACACCATAAGTAGCTCAAACATGACATGTTGGCAAAATGAATGTCTGTCACGCACATTAAAGAGCGAGGAACTTGTGTTTGATGCCTTACAATACCATCAACTGCCTAAAACCTTTCAAAGCAAGATCAGTCATGCATTTATGAAAAAAATTGAGTGTTTGGGAACCCGTCATCTTTGGAGGGCCCTCCTAGCACCCCCACCACTTTGCGCACATTAGCAAATTATTTCCCAGCAGAGTTTTGTCCATGGATCATTGTTATGTTAATGAAAATAGTTCATTTGTTTGCTAAAGATTGACCCCCTCCCCCTCGCCAGCCCAACTCCCAATCTATAACTTTTCTTTTGGAGCTAATTTCCTTACCACACATACCTTGTCAATTTGCTAAACTCTCCACATCAGCTGCACAAACTCCTACATGGACATCAACCACTGGGGGTGCTAGTGGTCCCTCATCTCTTGCGTATCCCAGCTGTCTATTCTACTGGTAAACTATGACAAAATATGAAAAGTATTTGTTTAATTTTTCTGCATTTGTTCAAACAAGCCACTTCATCTCACGGTTGGATATCCCTTTAACTTATTAGTAAGCACATCATTATCTAAAGCAATTAAGAAGACCTTGAATATTTAAGTCTCAGTCTTGCAAACATGGGATGAAACAACCCAAATTAGTGCTAACTCCCCCCCCCCCCCCTCTCACAACGTGACAGACATGTGCGCTATACCAGAAGCCACTAGTACTATTATTATAAGCAAACCCCCCCCCCCCCCAACAAAACGAAAAGCCTGTCATCCTCTAAGTCCAAGGCAAAAGGTACACCTTAAGTAGCTCAACCACAACTTTGGTGGCAAAATGAAATTATCATGCACAATAAAGAGGGAGGAATTTGTAGTGGACGTCTTCCCATACCATCAGCTTTATCTTTGTCTTTAAAACAAATTAATTAAGAGCGAGCATGCGTTTATGAGCATAAAGCCGAGTGTATAAGAAGCCGCCCCAGCCTATGCTAGGTTGACCCCCCCCCCCCCCCTCCCCCCATCCATTAGTACCTCAACAACATGCTAAAAGCTCTCCACGTCAAACTCCTACTTAGACATCAGCCACTGGGAGTGCTAGTGATGGTCCTCTCAGCCGGCTATTCTACTGGTAAAACCGGGAAGAAACATGAAATATATTTGCTTCATTTTTCTGCATTTGCTGAAATTAAGCCACTACATCTCAATTCTCATGGTTGGATTTCCCTTTAAATAATTAGCAAGCACAAAATTGTTTATTCATTCAAGCATACCTGGCTTTACTATTCAAGTCTCAGTCTCGTATTTATAACATGAACATGGAAAGAGCTTACGAGGGGGTCATTGAATATTTAAATCTAGTACTAGGAGTACTTAAGTACTAACGTAGTTCTAGATCTAGACTCTAGGCTCGCGCTCGAGCCTAGACTCAACTCCTACGACGCAATTGCCATTTTATGATTTGGCATTGTCATATCAACATTGACATTGAATTTTAACCAAAATGTGCCCTTGGCTAATTGGGCCTTGCCTTGGAGGCTTGGGCTGGTACTGCTTAATCAGTTAACATAGTTAGACTAATGTAAAATTATTATTAATGATATCTCCTGGCCTGGGCTTCACTCTTCAGCGAATTCGCCTTTTGACTCGTGACATTGTTGTTACTGCATGTAACTGCTCCTGCACTTATACATGTTCAAGCTTATCTAAGATACTGTGTTACTTAATACTTAGTAGCACTCTGTTGATAGTACTAGTACTAGTAGTAGTAGGCGAGTACTACGTACTACTAGATCTGCATTACTAGTACTTGTAGACCCACAATACAACTCACGCAGAAAACAGTGCGTGGGACCGTAATGACCTATCTCGCCATTTCGTAACTTGATATCCGTTCAGAATATGAGTTTGTTTATACTGCTACAGACGATATTATTGAACGATGCATAACATTGTTTTAAAATAAGTGAAAATAATTACCTAGGGCTGTCAGATTCCTCTAACAATTCCGCCAGAAGCACCGGCATCTGTGACAAAGGCTTCGCGGAGCCGGTTCGTGTACGATTATCAATAGCAGACTACATTTGCGCTTAAGAGCGCACTTCGTGAAAACGGTGTTTGCCAGTTGTACCGCTTGTGATACGTTTCGTGACGTCACGTATGACGTAATTAAGCAAGATTACACTTTGAAAATTACTGAAGTTGTAGACATTTATATACATTGCTCAAAAACGGTCAAAACTCGAAATTGAAAATTTCAACGATTTTGGCCACGAGACCACTTCGTGAAAACGGTGACGATATATATATATATATATATCATATATATTATGTATTTATATATATATAGAGAGAGAGAGAGAGAAAGAATGGAAAGTGCACGTGCGAAATATAAAGATGGCGATGGAAGAGTTGAAGAATAGAGAATATAATATGTACAAATATATAAAAATGTGTACATTTTGGGGCAATTAATTTATTGCTTCACATCAATTATTCATATGATTATTTTGTCTACCTAGAAATAAAAAAAAAAGAATTTAAACCTGATTTCCTGTTGATGAGGAAGATAGATAAAAAATAAGATAAATGGAGGAAGAGGGAGTGAGAGAGAAACATATGGGGGTGAGATGGAAAAAGGGAAAGTGAGAAACATTCTAATTTTATGGAGAGAGAGAGAGAGAGAGAGAGAGAGAGAGAAGGAGAAGGAGATGGAGAGCACATGCAGCAGATAGGCTGAAACGGGGAGAAAGGAGATATGGACAGAAAGAGAGGGATAAAGAAATACAGATATAGATAGATAGACAGATAGATACGTAGGTAGGTAGGTAGAGTAGAGAAACAGACAAACAAACAGAAGAATGTAAAGAGAAAGAGAGAGAGAGAGAGAGAGAGAGAGAGAGAGAAAGAGAGAAAGAGAGAGAAAGAGAGGGGATGAGAGAGAGAGAGAGAGAGAGAGAGAGAGAGAGAGAGAGAGAGAGAGAGAGAGAGAGAGAGACGAAGAGATGGAGTCATTCTGAGATTCAGAGGAATAGTTGGATGATGCGTTAAAGACGAGGTCGTTATCTTATGCAGACCTGGGTAGGAGAAACTAGCAACGGCGGCGCTGTTTAGTGGTAGCGATTTTTGATGAACAGTCGAGTTAGGAGCGTTGTCAGAGTAACTTGCCAAGAAAGTGAGCTGAAAATCAGTGGAATTTTGGGCGCGCTTTACAAGGGGCGCCTATATCGTCTGCGGTCGACTTTTTTGTTTTATCTCCTCAGAACTCATCAACCGGCTTCGTGACAGGCAAACATGTGAGTTGATCTCGCCTTTATTGATATTTATATTAACTGTCTACTTCATTATGCATCACACATGATACACAAAACCTGGAAAGAGTAGTTTGTGACTGACGGATATGTCTTTTTATATCGGGCTAAAACATTATCATTTCGATAATGCGTATATCATCGATGTATCGCAATTACTAAATCATTCTTGCATTATTAGGACTTTTAGTTGGTACACAGTAAAAGACGACATCCGATTACAGTATATCATCACCAGTTTCGTTTAAGAATTAGTCAATATAAAGATCAGAATGTATTATTTATGTTTCTCCTCGCATCGAATGTAAAAGAAATTTGAACTATACGAATTAACTCTCTCGCATTGCAGGTCAATTCAGTTGCACAGGTGTACGAGAAAGCTGTGACTTAAATGGACTGATGCTTTGAGGTAAGTTCATATTGGATTTATTGATCACATCTAAAATATTATCACTCGGTCGTTTGAAAATATGATAAGTTTGCAATCATTTGTTCCACAATGCATTCAAACGCTTATTACAAACTCCCAAGCAATTTTTTTTCCCGTGTATTTGAAGAGGATCGTCAATCACTAATTTTGTGGAACGTTTCCATAGTTCCGCATAGGGGCGTAAGGAAAAAACGTTGCATTCTTATCGCCTGTGTTGTCCTTTTTAATAAAGTAATTATCTCAATGATGTTTACCTACCAGTCGTAATTTGCACTGATTTACGAAAATGGTAGATAGTACATTCAATATTTGTTGAAATGGAGCTGTATCCATTCCACATATTCTTCTGTTTTTACCTAAAACCAATAATTTGATATAATTTATCTATAATGCTAAACATAACACAGGCTAAACCTACAAATATATCAGATTCGTATGTACTGTCAAAGAATACCTTTTTCACACGGTGTCGTTGCATAGATAAACTGCCATACACCATTCGTAAATTTAGCTATAATGGCCCTCAAGATATAAACTTATTGTTGTTAATATAAATATGTGCAAGTGATACGCAAACAACATAATTATCCCTCGTATGACATCTATTTAGAAGACCGTATTGCATTTAGGAATATAAACAAATTTAAAACATGTGAAATCAGGTAAAGGTTTGGGTTGAAAGAAGCGTCGACATAATTATTCAAAGATAAAACAAGTCTGACCAGAAAGTGTTATGGTCACGCATACGACAAAAATAGACGCGCTCAATTTTTGTTCTTACACAGTCATCTGGGAGTGGAAGAAAATCTGCGCTTTTTTTCGAGAAATCACACATTTTACATGCATGCAGTGAGTGTCGTCTTATTTTGTTTCTTCTTTTGACTAGGGCTGAAATGGTTAAAGTGCGTTCATGAGTGATATATCCATACAGATTTATTAAAGACTTAGTATTTTATTTCACTTTGTCGGAAACATCGTGAACTACACTTGGTTGGTTGGTCGGTTGGTTTTACCTGACTGCTAAGAAAGCATGTGCTTGTAAAGAAAGCAACAAGGTGACCGACGGCTTTAAGTCCTCTCCGTGAAAATAAGAGAATTCGCTTGCGATTTATAAAATGTATAAAAAGCAAAGTGATTTGACAACGCCAAACTCCTCCTAATTTTACCCTTTACAACCATCCAGACGCATGTAGGTTTTCTTTTGTTTTAAAGGTATCGCATGACCTTTAGAGCATTTCAATAATTTCCAACTAAAAATTACTATTGGTGGTGTTGATGCTGCTGCTGTCGCTAGCGTCGTCTTTGTTGCTATGGTTTTTACGGCGCGTGTTGTTGGGGTTTTAAGATATGGTTAACCTTGATGTAGTCCTTTTAACATCCGGGCTGAGAAAGTGCCCACAGAGATCGATTTTGACGTAAAATTAAAAAAATCAGCCCCCCCTTAGAAATATGATTTTTAGCATGGGGTGCGTAAAGTATTACGTCCTTAAGACGTTCATTTCGATGATATAATAAAAATAATCAAACATTCTTGTATAGCGCCTAGCACATTATTGCGTGTCTCTATGCGATCCACAGAACCGAATATAGGAGTGGAAAAGGTGCACTGAGTTCATAATTGTGAGATCTTACAAAGTGCTAAATAGATATGTTTTCAAACTAAGTTTTGAACTTTTCATATGTTTCTATATATATTTCTGAGTATTCCGGCAAGTCATTCCACAAAATGACCTTTCGCCATAAGATTTTGTCACAGTTTGTGGGACATAAAATAATGACTTTCTCAGAGATAGAGAGAGTTAACCAAAAAACGATGAGTTAAAACTTTCAGATTCAATCCCTAAAAAGACATCAATATTTATTAAGGCGTAAATAAAGTAAGTGCAATCATTTCAATGTTTATTTTAATGTTGTCTTTATTTTCATTAAAAGGGCTTTGATTCATTTCTTAAAACGACATTGGCACTTCAAGATATGCCACGTGACTGAACCGTCTGGTTCTTCCATTATCAACCTCTCGTTTAATGTAGCACAAGACATTTCTTTGTCAAACCTGGTTTAGAGAAGTTACATGTACATCTGTTCATGTATTTTGAGTGCTTTTAAAAATCTTGGATATAAAACATTAGGCATTGCTCAAGCATAGTCTCGATGTTCCTCGTGTTCTTTGATATGAGATGAAGAACAGATAAAATGATTAATCTTAAATTTGAAATGTTAGATAAGCCATTAGCACATATTGAAAGAGCTTAAATCCTAATTTGTATTGACGCATTAACTATGTCATCTCTCGAACAAGTCGAAACGTATTGATATCATTCGACAACCTCTATTCGTATGGTAGGTATTAGAAGGGTGGTGACACATATTAATTTGCATTAATTTAATGCCTTTCTGCTTCAGAACAGACGCCATTTTGGATTTAAACGTAAGAGAATATAAAATACATACAGAAACCTATGCCCTTTTAGAATGCATTTTTTTATACGAAATACCAAAGAAGATGTTTATACCTCTTTTGAAAGAAGGACCACCACCTCACATGTTTTTATTGCTTTATTTTATTTTAGGAATCTGTCCTAAGTAATTAATTTGTAACTTTAGGAGTAAGTTTCTTTGTGGAGATGCATATATGGGTTTGATTCGTTTTTACACCACATGGCTGCAACTGACATTTTTGTTCAGTAGCTGTTAACTATCTGAACTGAATTTTAAGTATGACGTTGATAACCCAAGAAGTGTGTTTCCTCCCTCTCTCTCTCTCTCTCTCTCTCTCTCTTTCTCTGTCTCTGTCTTTCTCTCCACCCTCTCCCCCTCTCTCCTACCTCTCTCTTTTCTCACCCCTCCCACTCTCTCTCACACCCCTCCCTCTCTCCCTCTCTCTCTATATATCTCTCTCTCTCTCTTTCTCTCTCTCTTTAAAAAAAAGAAGGAAAATCTCTATGTGACGGGGCACGCGCCTCCTATTGCTACGCCAATACCCCTTTGTCACCGTGCAGTGGGACATTAGGGCATTACACCTTTATAATTTCAAACATTATGGACTGTAGGCGGCAGGAAATTTAGAGCAAGTGCTCATAAATTTTCAAAAGATTATGGTCAAAAAGGGGGCGTGCATGGACAACTAACGTGAGATTACCCAGTGGAATTAAAGCTGTTAATGATCCAACAATCAAAATGTCAGGCCAGACAGTGGTCTCTATATTTGTCGGGACGGCTTATAATTGTAGTCGTTGTCAAGAGTTTTCATGTATTATTAAACAATTTGCAAAGAGGGTTTGCGGTGCATGTCCATGAAATATTTAGAAACGCATAACTTTTGCAGATAAAAATAAGGCCGGAGTTCTGACTTCTCTTACACAGGGGGCTTCACACTCTTGTAGGCTCATGGGGATTAAATTGCGACTAGATGGCGGCAAAAATGGATTAATGTTGTCAAAAGTGTCATTTCCTATATACCTGTCATTAGATCTTGGTTAATTCCTGTCGAAAAATTAAACACCATTTTAAATCTTTAATGACAATGTTTTACCAATCTTGCAGCAAATTTTGTTCTGAAGTTGTTGTTTTCTTTGTTTTTGTCTTTCTTTTTCATCATCTACTTCAATCTTCTTTTGCTCTCCTTCTCCTCCTTCTCCTCCTCCTTTCCCTTCTTCTTCTTCTTTTTCTTCTTCTTTTTCTTCCTCCTCTCCTCCTTCTCCTTCTTCTTCTTCTCCTTCTTCATCCTCTCCTTCTTGTTCTTCTACTTCTTGTTCTTGTTCTTCTCCTTCTTTTTCTTCTTCTTCTTCTTCTTCTTCTTCTTCTTCTTCTTCTTCTTCTTCTTCTCCTTCTTCCTCCTCTCCTTCTTCTTCCTCTTCTTTGTCTTCGTGTTCTTCTCCTCCTCAAGGACACTCCTTCCTCGGTCAAGAGAGCGAGGAAGGGGGGGGGGGGCAAAGATAATTCTTTTCTTGCATTCCTGTGAATGAGATGCAATCAAAGAATGGCGAGGCCTCGTGTTTTTGCTGCCAAAAGCTGATAGTATCGACTGCTTTACTCAAAATCGATGGTTCGATTAAGCCATGTTTGCCCCCAAAGCAAACCACGCGACGTGACCGGGACACTTCCATTCAATACAGGTCCCCCGTATCCATCGGGTTTATTGAACTCTGGGTCATTGTATACAAGATGCTCTTTCTGCCAAATTTACTTATCAAATGAGTAATGTGTACCTCATTTTAACAGTTTATCTGCAACTGAACACGTCGGAATATTCCTGACATATTTCGTAAATGTTTAATAACCAGTGGGCGGAATGTATTTCCGTAAACATGTTTTTCATTTCCCAGAATCGGACAAAAAGCAAAAACATTCCGTTTCTTTCAAGAATTTATTTGAGAAATGATTGTACATGTCTGTTGCTCCTCACTAACAATTATCAAAAAAATCTTTAGTGGAACTAAATAAATGAGTGTATTATATTAGTGTCGTTTTGTAATTCAATTGTATTAAATTGGATAATTCTATATAACACAGAGAGTGGCTTCTTGTTAAATACTGGATGATTTTGCATTTATTTCGCTTATACCCCCTTCACATACACGGATTTTCCTTACGAGTCCTTACGGATCGCCAACTCGTAGTCAATCGCAAGCATCCGTAAATAACTCGCTGGTATCCGCAAATAGCTCGTCACAACTCGCAGACACTCGTAAGGATCCGTGAAAGGAGAAGCAATTTTTTTGACATGTCAAAAATCTTCTTACGATTGTCCACGGATTTATTTGTCCGTAAATAACTCGTAAATAGGTCGTAACAATCCGTAAGTATCGTAAACCGCTGGCATCAACACTTTACCATCCGTTAACTGCTCGCAAGAATCCGTAAATGACTCGTAAAGACTTCTTTAACGATTTGTTTCGGTTGGTTTACGGATTATTTACGGATTATTACGAGTGCTTACGTGTTGTTTACGATTTCATTCGGGTCGTCATACAATGGCTTTACGGATTGTTACGAGTTATTGCGAGCACTTTACGTGTAGTTACGATTACTTTACAAATATATACGTATACTTTAAGTAGTCTTACGTATCGTTTACGTTTTTGGGAAAAGGTATAAAAGCTGCAAATTTGAACATTTCATTTTCTGTTGGTATTTTTTGGTTAAAAATCGTAAGGACTCGTAAATACTCGTAACTAACTCGTTACTATTCGTAACAACACGCAAGCAGGTCGTTACTAACACGTAAGTTGCTCGTAGTTATCCGTGACAACTCGTAACAAATCGTGGAATTCTGCCGTAAGTATATCGTAGTAACTCGTAATAATCCGTAACAAACCGTAAATAGCTCGTAATAACCCGTAACAACTCTTAAATCGGTCGTAAAAGTGGCCAAATCGTAAGGATCCGTGATAGATCCGTGAATTTGTGCGATCCGTAAGGACTCGTAAGAAAAATCCGTGTATGTGAAGGGGGTATTAGAGAGATCATTAAGTGCTGTATAAATCCAAAGTCATTTATTTATCATCATTCTTTCTCATCATGCTCATTTTTGTATAGTGATATAATACATATACGAGCATAGCTTACCCATGCGATAAGTGTTGCCATCCTTCTGGGGCTCTAGAGTTATATAACCCTGATGACATACTAATGTTTAAAGCCCCAATATTCTATGTAGAGTTCTATATAGCTCTTTGTATTTCATTCTGTGCGCTTTGCGCTTCCCAGTCGCATGGAAATTAGTGCATTGACTTTTGGCACATGGAGTCACGTTCAACGGACAACACATTACTGAGCCCCGGACAATATTCCCCGGGACAATTATCTCCCATGACATTTAAGCCCTGGTCAATAAATCCCGGACAATGACCCACTCCCTCAAAACAACTAAAGTATTCCTCTGAAAACTATCTTACTGTAATATCTATTGAGGGTAGTTGTCTGATGGTAATCATCAGGGGTTGTTTCCCAGTAGACAGTTGTCGACAGGAGTTGTTGTCCTATGGGTGATTGTCTAAGGGAGCTGTCTTACATAGGGGAAGATATCCATAGGGGTAGCTCTCCTATAGAGGTAGTTGTCCCTTGTAGCGAGTTTTCCGGGGATAGATAAGTGGATGGTGGTACAATCCATCGAGGAGAATCCATCGTTTCAAAACTAGCTATTACTTTCTCCAAACAGTAATTTCCACAGATCCTGCATTATTCCAATCTTCTGATTTAGGCCTTTTCAATCTTTTGTCTACGAACTCGTCGACGAGAGAAACCCACGATTGATTTAATTCCATACAATCCGCACTTATTACAATTAAACCGTCATCGACGTGTTTATTTTGATGAATTTTAATGATATTTGGCAGGCGATGAAGCTCCTCGATATCCCGCCCTTTCGTCGCCTCCTAATGGAGTTTCTTGGAGCTCATACAGGACGAACCATGAAGAACCGACAAAAATAACACAAAACAGAGAAGAAAAAAGATACCACTTAACGAATATTTTGTCCCCACACATATTAATTATATGATTATGACCATATATTAGGAGGAGGAGCGCCTTACAAGCGACCACTCTTATGTGCTCTCTTGTTTTCTGTGAAATTTTGTGTCTTTTTGTGATCTTCGTGATTTGATGTTTACACCAGTGGAGGAAGTTTATACCTGGAACCTACTGGAAATTTTCTGTCTTGTTATATGGATCAATTGTGAAGTTTTTAGTGAAAAACTATCTGCTTTTTCAACCTTTCTGTGTAACTTGTACATCAAGGGATCTTCATTACTCCTGTGCAATGTGCTAACACAGTCATGTAACATTTTACTGCTTCATCAATAAATCTGTCATTACCTGGAGGCTGGCAGTCTTCAATTTCACTCGTTGAATCTTCATTCCTCCTGTGCGGTCAGCTTGACCTATTGAACTTTTATGTCCAAATTCACAAGGGAGTTGCACATTCTGCTACTAGAACAATGGAACCACTTATCTTTCTATTCCTCCTCTTTTTTCTGTGTGGAGGTGTTCCCTGTGGTGATTCATCTTATGTTGAGACTACCACTTTAATTTATGTAAAAACGAGTGAATCATTTGGAAAACAACTTCATCATCAGAAATATTTGTCTCAACGTGTTCCCTATTATTCTAACACATCATCAACTTTCCAACTGCAATTATTGATATCTGGTGATATCAATCCTAATCCTGGTCCCCAGACTGAAAATGAGCATCGATCAACCTACTTAACTCCTATTTCCTATCACCGTGATGAACTTTTAAAATTAAAATGTACCCCACAGGCTATTTGTTCACAATATGCCTTGCAGCCTTTTGTTATGGATCACATCGAATCTCTGGGAATTGGAACATTTCAGAAACAGTCCAAACGTAGACGCAGTCACAGGGGAAAAAAAGGTGGACGTCGAAGACTTAAACAAATACCCAATCTCCCTGTCGCATCCAATCTCCCGTTCGCATCCACGTCTTCACCCACAGTTAACTTTGCATTATGGAATGCAAGATCAATTAAGAATAAAATTCCAATTTTATCAGAACTTGTTTTAACTCATGACCTTGACATTTTATGTGTCACAGAGACCTGGTTGACAGGTAATTATCGTGATGACCCACCCATTGCCGATCTTACTTCAACTCTCCCAAATTATGACATACATCACGTCCCACGTATTGGAAGGGAAGGTGGTGGTGTATGTGTGCTTCTTCGTTCTACCTTCAAAATTCACAAAACCGAACTTCAATCATTCAATTCTTTTGAATATATCGATGTAGCTGTATCATCTAACTCCCAAAAACCTCTTCGCCTCATCATTCTTTATCGGCCTCAAACAACAAAAGATAAGCAGCATTTGGCACCGATTTTCTTTCGTGAGTTCGGCACCTTCTTGGAGGATATTGCGTCTATTCCTGGTTTACTTCTCATCGCCGGAGACTTCAACTTTCATGTAGATGACTCGACTGATAGAGAGGCTACCATTTTTACAGATCTCATAACCTCCGCTGGACTTACTCAATATGTAACTGGACCCACCCACAAAGATGGACACACTCTTGATCTCATCCTAACTCGAAATACTGATAACTTTGTCTCAAATTTAAATACTACCAGTTATTTGCCGTCTGATCATTCTGCTGTGATATGTAATTTGAATATTGCGCGACCAAAACCAGCAAAAATCAAAATCTCTTTCCGTAAATTTCGCGATATTGATATTAATGTCTTTCGCTCTGATATATTAAATTCACCTCTGTATAAATCTCCCGCATCTGAATTGGACAACTTGGTTTGTCAATATGACTCTGTTCTAAATGACCTTAAAGACAAGCACGCACCTTTAATAACTCGCACAATCAGGTGTCGTCCTAACGCACCTTGGTTCAATGAAAAATTACATGAAATGAAACGGATCTTACGACGCCTTGAGCGACGTTGGGTTGCTTCTAAATTAGAAGTTGACAGACAAATTTTCAAAAACCAATGTTATGAATATAATCGCATGATCAAACAATCCAAACAAAACCATCATTCAAAACAATTTGAAGGTTGTAATTCAAAGCAGCTATTTCAAAAAGTCAACAAATTGTGCACACCAAAAGTACCCAAGGTGTTACCTTCTGGCGATTCTGATCTTTCACTTGCTGAACGTTTTTCTGACTTTTTTACAGACAAAATTAGGAGTATCAAAAATGTTCTTAAGGATTCATCAAAAACGGATGTTTCCATATCCATGCTTGATTCCTGCAATTCTTCATTTCCTGAATTTTCACCAGTATCAGAAAATACTGTCAGAGTTATAATAATGAAATCTCCATCAACTTCATGTAGTCTCGATCCAATGCCGACATGGCTGCTTAAGAACTGTTTAGATGAGCTTTTACCAGTCATTACCAAAATTATAAACATGTCTATTCAAAGTGGTCAATTTCCTGATGTTTTGAAATCGGCACAAATCACTCCTCTTTTGAAGAAACCAAATTTGGATTGTGAAATTTTGAAAAACTATCGGCCTGTTGCCAACCTTAAGTTTCTTGCTAAAACAATTGAACGTGCTTGTGCTTCTCAAATTCAGGGCTATCTATTATCAAACAATCTGTGTAGTAAAATGCAATCTGCTTATAGATCTTCTCATAGCGTTGAAACTGCTCTTTTACGTGTATATAATGATTTGTTGTTAGCTGTGGACCAAGGTGATGAAGCTGTTTTAATACTTTTAGACTATTCTGCGGCTTTCGATACTATCAGTCATGATGTTTTTCTTGATCGCTTACGTAATAGATATGGTGTATCAGGTACTGCCTTGAATTGGTTTAAAACCTACTTTATGAATCGTTCACAATCTATTGTCATTAATGACTCATTATCCAAACCTCATGTTCCACTTGAAGGTGTTCCTCAGGGATCCGTCATCGGCCCTTTATCATTTACTCTGTACACTGCACCACTTGAAGATATTATTGAAGCGCATGGTTTAGGCCGAATGATATATGCAGATGACACCCAAGTTTATGTTGTTTTGAAACGTGATTCCGACCATTCTGTTATTACTAAACTTGAAAGATGTATAAATGATATCAAAGCTTGGTCCACTGCTAATGATTTGAAGTTAAATGAGGATAAAACTGAGGTTATACATGTAACATCTCGATTCAGAAAGTCCTCCCATTTACCATCTGTCGAAATTGCTAATGTTCCGATACAACCTGTCAAAAGTGCACGTAACCTTGGTGTCATCTTTGAAAATGATCTTAGGATGGATGATTATATAAAAAATATTTGTCGCTCAGCTTCATATGCCTTGTACAAGATAGGTCGTATTAGAAATTTTCTTGATAACAAATCTACTGAAACGCTTATACATGCATTTATTACATGCCGTCTTGATCAATGTAACAGCCTTCTTTATGGCCTTCCGGAGTCGCACATTGCAAAACTCCAGAGAATCCAAAACTCTGCTGCCAGGCTTGTAACACGCACGCGTTCTTGTGAACACATCACCCCAGTACTTCGCGAATTGCATTGGTTGCCGGTGACGTACCGCATTATGTACAAAATTTTAGTTTTAACTTATAAATGCATTCATGAATTGGCACCAATTTATCTGCAAGAATTAATCGAGGAATACAAACCCTCACGCAATTTACGGTCATCTTCACAATTAAACCTCGTATCTACTTCTGTGTCAACTCTCTCTTATGGTAATCGTTCCTTTCGCAAAGCTTCTGCCGAACTTTGGAACAGATTACCTTTAAATGTAAAAAACTGTCAAACCGTTAACCTATTCAAAACCAGTCTCAAGACACATTTATTCAAAATTGCGTTTGATGATTGATTAACTCTGTTCCCTTTGATGTGTATTCCATATGTATTGTAATTTGTATGTTTATTTGCATTTTTAGTTTTGTATAAGATGTAATTGTATATCAGTCTATTTTGTGTGTATAGCGCTTAGAGACTTCGGTGGTAAGCGCTTTATAAGTAACGTTTTTATTATTATTATTATTGTTTTTTATATATAGATCCTGTGTAATTTAGTTTCGATTCGAATGATCGCTATATTCAGGCAACTCTCCAGCGAAGATTTACAGATAGTGTCTCAGATATGCTGTGATATTTTAAACCAGTCTTTACTAAAGAAAACGATAAGGTTAGAATTCGTTGTAGATTTGTTTGTGAATTCGGTATATAAAAGATATGTAGACTGCTTTAATATTCAAAGCATAGCTGTTTCTATACTGGTTCTCGGGGACAGCCCAGCGCACCTCGGGGTTACAGCAGGATGTAACGTCCCCGTGAGCCTATAGAAACAGCGAAGCCTCTCAAAGCAATGCAGTCAATATATCTATATTATCATTTCCTAATCTGTAAATAGGTGTGTGTTTAACAGTGAGCTTACACAGATTTCCAGACATAATAGTCACCTTATTTAAAGGGCACAATAAATTACGAAAATTAAATAGTAGGCCTACATGCATCCCAAGAAGTATTTACGATAATCTGCATCTAGATTCGTTTACACATGCATGGTTTCATGTTAAGGGATATATGCCTTGGTCACACCGACACTTTTTCATTTCGATGCTATCTCGATTTTTGAAATGCATGCGTTTCTCTTACGAACATCATACATATTAATGTCCATATATATGTTATTAAGCGCATGAGCATTTTTTTCAAAATAATTTTTAAAAATGAATAAACCTTAGACCGTTGTCGCTCAGTTTTCCCTAAAACGCATGGGAAACCACTGCATAGCTATATCAATGTCACTTCGTATCCAATTCAAATTAAGCAATACCAGATCGATGGAAGCTCCTTCTCTGGTTTTCACATCGAAATTTAAACGCATGGGCCCAACGCATGGATATGACCTAGGCATTACACTTGACTGGACTTTCACAATGGAAAGCTTAGGTTACACCGTGAGACAGTCTTTAAATTTCTTTTAAAAATTGTCATATTGCTTCATTTTAATATGCATGTATCTTTGTTTATATATTCCAATGTGAGAAACTTGTAAATAACATGTCAAATAAATGTTTAATATCTAATACGTATTAGGGAACTTGACGTACATAGTTCTTTAAAAATATATGAAGATGTGGGAATTATCATGAATAATTCAAAATGTCATTAGCGATGACGTTCTTATTCGAGGGATTACAAGAACAAAGCCAATAAACAACATAAAGATGCAAAAGCTGCTCTTAACTACGTCAGAACCTATATTTTATGAGCCTGACATATCAGCATCAAATCACAAACACCTACATGTCTGTGGCTGCTATTGTACGATAAATATACACGTCGTATGCGTAGAACTGCTATATAAACACTGATCAATGTATTTCAATTTGTTTGAATATTGACTTATCGTAAAAGATTCCAACGTCTACCGATTTTATAACATAATTGCAACTGTCCATGCATGTGTTTAAAGTCAGCTGCACACGAGCGTCACTTCAATGTGTTTACTGCGTCAATAAAACCTATAACGGAAATTAGGCCATGCGCCATTATTCAAATGCAACGCTTGCACCGTATACGGTATCACTGTCACGGTCATGGCGCGGCTAATACCACGTCATTCATTGAAGCAGTCCTAATGGGGGCGTTGCAATCAATTGCAAATCCCCCATATCAAGCGTAAGTCTTGCGATTAATTGCAAATTTGCAATTGATCGCAACTCAACTTTCTTGCAACGCCCCATTAGTAAGAGAGAGAGAGAGAGAGGGAGAGAGAGGGGTGGAATAAAAGCTAGATCTAGTAAACTTAATTTAATTGTTAAAACTTTATTCTAACAAAATCCCAGGAAATTTAGGAGACTAGTGGGGCGTTGCAAGAAAGTTGAGTTGCAATCGATTGCTAATACCAGTTGCAAATTTTGCAACTTGCAATCAATCGCAACTTTCTTGCAACGCCCAATTAGTCTGTCAATTGCCACTTGTGTCACACTGGAAACGGGAATGTTGTGTCAAAAGCAATTATTGTGCCATTCACTGACGCAGTGGGCCTACTACGTCAGGCGAGTGACGCCTTGTGTGTAGTACACTGGAAGTGGAGATTGTGTGTCAAAAGCACATGTTGACGACTGCGTAGCTTTAAGCCACACATTAATATTCCCATTCGCCCATTTTCTACACGATGTTACAAAACGATATGTCACGAAATTTTAAAGCTCGTGATCTATCATACTACTTGAGGAGGTGAACGAATCCCTTGAAAGATCTGGCAAAGACCTTCAGTTAAAGCAGGTAAAGCGGGTAAAGCTTAACCATTGCAGACTTAGTATAGTATTTTCATTACTAGCATCAGGAAAACCCGGTCAACCTGGCCACAAGAAAGAGGTCAAAGTTCGTGCAACATTTTGGAGTGTCATTCACTTGACTTTCAATCCACAGGTTGGGGGTTCGAATCCCAGCCCAGCATTAACGTTTTGGGACAAGACATTAATCCATTTTTGCACCTCTCCACCCAGGTGCTAAATGGGTACTCGGGAGAATGCGAAAGTCATTGTAGTTTGCTCAGCATTGTGAGCGTCTGTAAAAAGGTGCCTGGCTGGAATGCTGCCCAGGGAGTGGGGAATGTGCATAAATTGTGTGCAGGCAAGTCTGACTCCGATGAATCCGGGTAATAACATATTTTAAATATTTATTTAATATTTATTTAATGCGCTTAGAGACATCATCGATATATTAAGCAATATGCAAACCTAAAATATTCAAATATGGAAATATCGCTAATAACTCAATCCCATTAGCAAAACCGACGGCAGACCGAGAATAGAACGAGAGAAGAAAATGATATTATCAGAAAATGGCAAAGCTTTTGTCGATTGGTTTGTAGTGTGTGTCGCGGTGTGTATTGGGTTTTTATGAAAACGGCCAGGACCATGAAGCTCGCATTTGTTGCTTCTTTCAATTAAACTTTCGGTTAACTGCACTGGTATTTACAAGTAAAATTCCACCGGGTGTTGAATGTAAAATGACACCAAACTGTTGCTTATGAGACTCTTTGCTGTTGCATCACGCATGTCTACCATGCAGAACCTGGTCGTAATTATTTTCTAAAATGTAAAAATCGCCAGGTTTGTCTAATCCAACATGCACATCTATCAGCACAACTCGACGAAAAGTACCGAAGAGGGGACCGCCAACGCCTATGTAAAATGAAATTCGATATGACGTACCGATATTCCAGGCTGAGTTTACATAAATCATCAAGCGTATCGGTTTCGGCGTAATTCGATTTTTTCCGAGTGTTAATGATGTCCGGAGTTGCTGATTCTTTCTTCGCCTTCGTATCGAATCCATGTCTGATTAAACGTGTTCTAGATTAAACTCGAAAATCCCTTGTGACCATGTTGGGTGTCTATGCACGGCACTCTTGTAGGCCTATATATTTAGAAAAAACAACAACACCGAATCCCGATGGTGTATATGTTTTAACCACCTCTTTACAAAGGTTTCTCAAGAGAACGCATTGGGTTTTTTTTAATCTAGAAAAAATACATATTGGGGAAAATGTAATATAAAATAATTATTTCGAGGCTTCTTTTGTAATACTTTGTTCTTTGTTCATTTTAAGGGTAAACCCACACAGGCTTTTGTATTTTCTCATGGAAAATACGTGCATACCGCCTCAGTTTTGTTATGATGTTTATAGCGCCATTTCCGGTCATTTATTTTCCAATGTTTCCAAATGTTTGAGTATATACAGTGAACAAAAATTACAAGTGGCAACTTATTTATAAAGAAAACGCTTGTGATGAGAGTGTTGTAAACAATAATTACGAAAATATGCCAAAAAATTAAAAATACAATTTTTTTTCTTTGCTAATTTCCCGTCAAAAAGTTCAAGATAGCGATTGTGCTCAGCCATGTCAAATAAATCTTCAAATCTCGAAGACGGTCAGTCTAATTGTAAGGCCACTATTGTACATAACCTGTTAGTTGTAAAGATTTAAAGGGCAATCCAACACGTCTAATAAGTTAGTTTGAATGACAGAATAAAACTAGATAAACAGAATGGCCAAAAATTGAAATGAATCGGACCGATAATAAGGAAGTTATGGATGTTTGAAATATGAGATCACTAAGTCTATGCGAATCTCAAATTGGCATTTTGGTCAGTGGATTGTGATCTCTTTCTCTTTCTCCCTCTCTCTCTCTCTCTCTCTGTGCCATATTCTGAGACGTTGGCGACTATGGAGTGCCACAACTCTTTGTCCCATAATGAAGTAATCCACTCTCCCCGGATAAGTCGCGGATAACTCTCCCGTTTGCTGTGTACAAAAATATAATTAATTTAAGTTTTTCTCCTAAATGCCTTTTCTCATAGGGCACTACTCGATATATATTATGGAACGTATATTAATATAGGTCCTCTGAAGAGAATATACCTCCCTGAGTCACATGTATTTTAAAATGGAATTTTAGTCATTTTGTGTGTTGGAACAAATGGGAAAGTTTTCCGCCACTACGTTACAGGGACATTACCGATTCGGTCAAGTAGAAGAGCCAATACCTATAGTGATTATTACTTTTTAAACTTCATAACTTTCTCATTTTTTGGTCCAATTTCATTCCAAATTTCAGTAGTCGACTTTTCTGCTTTCCTCTAGAGCAGTTTAATATCAAGATTGGATTTCCCGTTAAGGTTTTACCAATGCCAACATGTTCTTCTCATATTGTAGATTTATTTATTTCTGATATTTAGACAGGGTGACTCATTATCATCAATTGTTGGTGGTCTTCCATAAGGCCCATAATAAGGAACAATAGTCTAACAAATATATATATAATAATAATAATAGTTATAACAAAAACATGAACATAAATTCATAACAGCAATAAAGAACAAGTAAGAACATGTATAAACATATATACAAAGTATTTGGTATCCTCGTAATGAATGAATGGTTTGTTTATAAGAGTGATATAGATGCTAGAGTCAGTTGTGTTAAAGAGAATTGTGTTAATGGAATCGACCATTTACATCTCAGAACGCTTCTCCGTCCACGAGATGAGTCCCAATGCGGGATTCGAACCGACACCTTTCGAATCAAGTTACCGACGGTCCTACACATCTTGCCGAATCCCCACTCGCCATTGTGACGTCACCTAACTTTACGAACTAAGGGGGGTAAAGCCCTTTGGTCAGCAAGTCGCAACGCTATTTCACATTCTTTAATTATACAAGATCAATACTACATGAACAAATCCCCAAGTAGTTATAGATTTGACCAAATTCGGAAACTTTGAGGTACAATTTATTTTGCCCATTTGTATAATGAACTCTTTTTTTTATTGTAAAAAAACAAATACTTTTGCAAAAAGTTTGGGAAATAATGTATCCGAGATTTATCAAAAATATATAAAAATGCTAATCCTTTCGCACTGCTGCCGATGATCAGGAAATGTTGACATTTTCAAAATATCAACTATTTGATAAACTCTTCCAAGACATGTGGTTTATGGCCATACAGTGATGGGAAGGCAGAGCTATAGAAATACCTTTACCGCAATTAAGGGCTACCAAGACAATTAGTTAAGGTTAAAAGCGTGTATGCATAGGCGTATTGTATCAGCGAAATTCAATAAATTTTAACATTCTAATCTGTTAGCTTTTGCTGTAATGACCATAATGGATATTTAAGTCATTAAGTGGCGTATAGCCTGGGTACATCCGGCGAGGGGGCACTGACGTCATGGGGAGGATGGGGTCACCGGAAAAAAATCAAGTATATTGATGGGAGGGTGTGGGAGGGGTTTGTATATTTTTCTAGAGGCCTAACTCCCTTCCCCCTCTCTCTCTCTCTCTCTCTCTCTCTCTAAGCCTAAATGCGCCCCGCCCCCATGTTTGTGTAGCTACGCCAGCACCTTTAATAACCCTATACCATCATGTTTTCGCTGGTCTGTGGTATAATTCTCGCAAAAAAAAAAAATTCTTTCATTCATATCTTTTCTGCTATTGAAATCCTTGCATCCCATGTATTAATTACGTGTGGGCTTGAATTATTCAACAACAAAAATCCTTTTCACAGCGGGCATATTTCCCCAAAAAGGGATCACTTTGGGGGCGAGCGGTCGGGTGGGCACACATTACATGATGACACCTTGCTGCGTTGTTTTCGCTAGCGGAATTCCAGGTAGAAGTATCATTATACTTGACTTCTAACAAGTGGCATTCGAAAGATCAAATTAATCGCTCGGATTACGAACTGAGTGCCGGGAGTAATCGGAGTTGGAGTATCACCAGACAACACGAAAGAGGTAAAAAATAGACAAAGGCAACGTTTCGGTACTGAGATTGTAAGAGAAAGATAACTCGTCCCATCAACTGTTTACTTTAAAAGAATAGAATGATGCATCTGCTGTTTAAATGTCACTTTTACAGATAATAACTCGGAATTTGTTTTGCTGGTCCGCTTTATAGTTTCTTCTTCTTTTTCACCACTCTCTGGTGCATTATCGTATCATTGATTAATCTTTGTTTGGTAAAATTAAATACCAATCTAACAGCCTGATATGCTATAGCGATGTTAGCTATAATGTTATCTTTCCTGGAGGATTTTTAGCTTTCATTGTGAAAAGTGAGCGCTTCAAAGCTAGAGTAGCCAATTTCAATGGTCTCCCAATTTCCATTCTTGATTTTTTTCTGGATCTCCTCTCTCTCTCTCTCTTTCTCTCTCTCTCTCTTTCTCTCTCTTTCTCTCTGTCTTTCTCTCTCTCTCTCTCTCTTTCTCTCTCTCACCAGCTCTCTGTCCCATTTTATGTTTTTCTCTCCCCTTTATCTTTCTATACTTATTTTTCTTACTTTTCTCTATCTGTCAATATCCCTCTTTTGTTCAGTTCCCTTCAACCTGTCCATCTGGTGTTTCATCCACTCTAAACCGTCGTTCTTGTTTCGCTCTCCACCATCATTTGCCCAGCACCCCCTATCTATCCCTCACCTTGTATTATGTTTCCCTAACTCGCGGTGTATCAATACCATCCCGCTTTTCCCTCTTCTCCTCACGTAAAAGGCGGGAAATGGAGATGCGTGTATTCTGGCGGGAGAAGGAAAGACCACTTGCACTATTTTCCCTCCCGTTACCCGCCATCTTGACCTGTGGAGCAGGAGATCGCTTGCCTGGTTCATCTCTCTACTCCTCTCCGTCATGCCTGGGTGAGAGGCGGGGTAGAAGGTAGGATCAACCCGCTCAGCGTGTAACGCTAAACCAGCAAGAGGTGATCCCCTTCCGGCCCTGGGGCGGAGTAAGAAGAGGAGCAGGGGCACGGGAGGGGGGGGGGGGGTGGATGCGGGGTTTGTTCAAACAAAGAGATAAATCCCAATGCTGTATTCTAAAGGCAAATTAAACACAAGTTTACAATCGATGTGCTATTCCATTTACATCTTGTTCCAGTTTCATATAAACGTTTTAGATCTATTTAAAAAAAATTGCATTATCATGATTATGAAACAAAAATGACGGCAAAGACATGATATTTATATCAAAGGCAATATACAGAATCAATTTGGTTTTTGCTTGCAGGTCTACTAAATACTTAGATTGAACAAGGAAGTACGAAAGTGTGAGGATATTTCCAAATCCCTACATTTTAATTCAAGATCATTTTCGATAACGATTAAAAAAAAAAATTCTTAAAGAACTTATTTAGTTTATAAACACAAGATAACAGTATTTGTTATTCTTTCCTTTGAATATCTTTTGCTCCATATTCCTGAAAGCATACATTAAATTCCACTCAGTGGTCAGGTGTGCCAATGATTACTTGAAATTGTAGGAGTCGGCCCCAAATGAAATATTCATTCCCCTGTCACTTTCTTTCTCTCCTTCTCTCTCAAAAAAGTATTTAAAATGTTGTATTGTAATAAGAATTAGACAAATTCAAATATAATTTAAATGCCAATATTTTGAGGGGGCCACAAATCCACCCGCCCCCTCTGGATACGCCCCTGAGGAGGGTTAACGCTACGCCTTCAACCTCAGCTTGACTCTTTTTGTTTCTCCATGATACTTGATTAGAGACGCCGTCTTGCAACAGACAGGACATGAATATAACATGATGTGACACGCTCTGAGGACGCCTCGCAATGAAATGTTACGGCGGAGCACACCCGGTAAGCAAAGCAGCATAACCGGTGATCACCTTACCCACCCGAGCTGCGTGGCAATCAATCCCCGAGTGTTATGCTAGTGTGTTTAACAGGATTATTTGCTGTTACCGAATTTCAAGTATGCTCTCTGCTTTCCATTATATCAAGCCGTAAACAAGTAGAAGAAAAACAAACAAGTGTGAAGCTCTGCTTGCATGCGATTCGGTCGGTCATGTTTGGGGGGATGTAAAGACTTGCACAATTTTACGCCTCATCGACAAAAAAACATCCGTTCGATATGATCAAATCGGTGGTCATATACAGGTCAAAAGAGTTAGGTTAAGGAAACAGAGTTAGTCCAATGATCAATTGGTAACATTTTTATCTTTGCGAAACATTAATTTTCGTATTGCATCAAGAGTTGTGTATATAAAGCGAATTCACCGTTAAGCAATGCTCCTGACTGAACCTGTGACACATATCATGGGTTCATGTTCTGTACCAGACATAAAACGATTAAATTATAAATATTCTCATAAAGTCGGGCAATTGCCTGGAACATGGGTCCTTTTCAGGACTAATAAAACAGATGTAATGGCCCTAAACAAATCCAATGTATAGTTTGACTTCCAGAGACCTTAATGCTCGAGTGTTCACTTTACAAATCGTCTCAGGACAGTGTTTTCAAATCTAACATAGATATCACCCCGAAATAGTACAACCAGCAAAAAAGATAGTTGACACAAACATTTCCAAATAAATATTTAATATAAAATTCTCTTTCATATGTCAAAGTTAAAAAAAAAAAAATCCTCTTTAAGATGATATGCAGTTGGAATTGTACCATGCACGCATGAGTGAGCATTGCAATTTAACAATAAATGAATCTCTGAAAGAAAGTTGCAAAACTGGATTCTTGTTCAGATCTTCTAACGGTTAAATAAATGTGTTCATTCAAGCACGAAAGTTCAAAACTGCGAATAATGTTTGTTTCGCAATCGAAAATAATTATCCCTTTTTATAACTAAAGTTGTTTATTTGAAGAAAAAGAATAATTTTCTTGCATTCAAAAACAAATTGGTAAACAATCTACTTTCACTACCATGTCAACATAATTGGAATATATGCCTAATATTTGTCAGCAATAATTTCTAGCTTACACTCTGGACATGTTCTAATAAACATGACGAAAGTACTTTCGCTCTTCATATAATCCTCTTGGCAGGTTGTCACGCAGATGAAGATGATTGGCATCTCAAATTGGATAGATTGTTTTTCTGTATTGATAAAGGAAGAGTTGTTGCTTCAAGTATTTCGCGGGAAACAAATTGATAACAAAACATCCCGTATAAAATCTGTGTGCGGCAAGTCTTTAAAAAAAAAGGTTTGTACATTCTTACACGCAAATTTTTAAAAACATTATTCATAATTATGAATAGGCCCAGTTTGGTCTTTAAATAGTAAAAAAACACTGAATGTTATTTTTCAACATTTCTGTGTGAAACTGTCATACAGGATGTTTTTATTTGGCATTAATTTTTTGTTTATTGTTTGCAATTTTTTTTCAATATCATCAAATTTTTAGCAAGTCAAGCACGACGAACAAAACCTATGACAAGATCTTTCTACAATGTAATAAAAAATGATGCTGAATCTCGGTTTTGAAAGCAATATATCCAAACCATCTCCCCGCACACGATGTTGTCTACTCTAGTACCTTCTTCTTCTGGATATTCATATTAGTGCTGTAGTCAAACGTTTAACCGTCCGGTATCCGCCCGCCCATGGCGGATTCCGTTTACAATTGGACGGTTTCGTTTTCCCGTTTTTTTTGTTTTTTTTTTTTTTTTTTTAATAATTTTTTTTTTTTTATAATTTTTTTTTTTATTTTTTTTTTAAGTTTCGATTTATGCCCCTCCACCTGGCACTACTCAGTAATCGGTGTGTTGACTCACCACTCTGGAACTAAAACGACACTTAAATTTGTCTGTCATCTTGGTTTGAAAGTAACATCTTTGTAATAGATCTCATAGATCTATGTAGTTTATAATAATAATTCATCCAATTTTTCCACATGGTGTACCACCAGGTTCTATCCTAGGTCCTCTACTGTTTGTTTTTTACATTATTATGATCTTACACATTCTTCTAAAAACGACATTTGTACTATTATTTGTGACAAGTTTACAAGCACAAATCGGCGCCTATAACTGCACCTCGCAGTTAAATGAAAGTCCTTCCCGCTTTTTCACACGGACCTGGCTTGTCGGCCAAAAAAAAAAAAAAAAAAAAAAAAAAACGATTTTTTTTTTTTTTTTTTTTTTTTTTTTTTTTTTTTTTTTTTTTTTTTAAATCGTTTAACCGAAAACCGTCCGGTTTTGACTGGCGGTTAAACGGAATTGGAGATATCCGTGATGTTACAGCACTAATTCATATACAGTAACCACTAGTTCGATCCGTACATGATCCCACATAATATCCTTTCAAGTATGTTCCCGGCTATCAGTTTCTTGCGTCGAAACCTAAGCGACCTTGACATCACATATTTGTCATTTATCCCATAATGGGTACAGTGCTAGGTCATGAAAGCCTCATCATCGATCGACATTTTAGTAGGATTCATCTGTCATATAAAGATGATCCTTTCGTTTTTCTATTTCTCCTTTCCATTCCACCCTTCCATTTCGCGTACCCACTTAGCACTTACTTCAAAACCGACGATCTGTCCGAACTTATTAGGGAATACATTCAAATTCTCTCCTGAATTTGGATGCCAAGTTCATACTGTGCGCTTTTAGCCTAGCTTTTCTGAACATTTCCTTCAGTGTATGCGCAATAGTTGTGTTCACATGATACACGCAATTCAAATAGACAGGGTGACAATTAAAAACAATGAGCTTCACAGCTTCCACGTACATGTGTGTGTTAAGAAAATTGTGTGATTGTTGTTACACATTAAATGAACTTTAACATTTTAATAATTTAAGAGGTGTCTAATGGGTATGTGATGCACAATTTGGTAACTTTGTACCTTGCATTAATGGCATGTTTATGATATGATATATTTATGTGTATAATACATTAACATAGAGCTGAGAAACGAGACTTGTCCATCTCTCTCCCTCTCTTTCTTTCTCTTTCTCTCTCTCTCTCTCTCTCTCTCTCTCTCCCTCTCTCTCCATCATTACCAACGTAGCGGATAAAAATGATGACTTAAAGTGATGCAATTATAATGGACATGATGCACCATCTTCCCTGAAATGCTTAGTCGTTAATGATATGACCCGGCAGCTTGTTCATGTTGTCGTTTATAATACATGGTATCAGCACCCCCCTCTCTCTCTCTCATGATTTTTTCTTTTTTTCCCTAGTAATCTCTTTCTTCCCTCTCTCTGACCCCATGTATATTCCTCTTCCTCATATCTCTATTTATTTCAAGCACTCACTCTTTCTCTTCTTTCCTCCCTTTCTCCCTACCATCCCATATTTCCTTCCCCACCCCTCTTCTTCGCCATCCCTTTCCCCTTTCCTATCACTTCTCTCTCTACCTCTCTCTCTCTCTTTCTCTCTCTCTCTCTCTTTCTTTCTCTCTCCTCTCTCTCTCTTTCATTTAGATAAGTTTCATTTGTTTCACACTTGTTCAATTTAAAGCTTCAAACTTGTCAAGAAAAAGCAGGCGTACGCATCATTTCTTAAACTATTTTTAAACATGATAAAGAGCTTGAAATATCATTCCTAGCAAGACGATACCAAACTTTGTAAGACTTATTCACGAGTAGCATTGGTCTTCCAATACCTTTCCTCCCACTGCTCTAAAGGAAAGAACGATGTCAAGAAATCAATGTGTAATATTCAGATAATACTCTAATTGCCAATTTGTTACAAATTATGACAGATCTTTATATTGGGTATAGTAAGGAATTTACCTTTGCCTTTTGTGATGAATTTAGTTCTAAAATGGACATGATAAAGTTCAAACGTTGAGTTGTCGGTCTCTACTAATTGATGTCTCTTTTTAATGAGCAAATTATTCAGTTTTCTAAGCTATGCAGTGAAAGGTTCGTTTACTTCGTCATTGGCCCTTAAACTTAAACATGTACCTTATATGATGACGTGATATTTAGATGATTTAAAGAATAAAGGACATCAAAACCACGCTTCAGCGTCCTAACCAGCTTTCTGTCTGCGATATGAATGCAATGAGTATCCCACACAATAATTTATTGTAAAAGGGATTTTGAAATGACATGATGATGAATTGTGACATTTTAAGAGATCATAAAGTCTTACGAGGAAATGGTATTATACAATGGGCGAAATGTCACATTTTGTTTTACACTTCTTAACCTTTCTTTTGTAGAAGAAGTCAGAAGTCAGACAATCAGCGAATAAGAATGACAGATTACGGCGAAGAGAAAAAAAAACTGCACTACAGTACTCCTTCCAGGAAAAAATACTTTCTACAAAAAACCTAGATCCCTTACACTTCTGAATAATACATTTATAGTCTACATTTGGTTTACCTTTATTTTGTAGCAGAAGTTGAAAATCAGCAAGAATGACAGATTATACGGTGAAGAGAAAAAGAGAGACTGCACTACAGTACTCCTTCTAAGAAAATACACTTTCTACAAAAACCTAGATCGCTTTGCTGAGTTCTCACTAATATATTGCCCTTCACCGATGTAATATGTCTTACCTAAAAAGAATTATTGAATTTGATTTAAAAAAGTGCTTTAGACAACGAGTTCTACTTAGCCAATACAACCATGCTGTCACATATGTGTTGCTAGCGTAATCCCCACGATACTCATAAGTACTTAACATGTATTTGCTAAAGTAACGTAGCTAATGAAAACGAATAGAATTCGTGATACTAAAAGGGTAATACCTAGACCGTAATGATGAACCATATCCTAGCAAATAACTGGAGAGAGGACTCAAGGCGTTAGAGTAGTTAATCAATGTCATCTTCTGGTATTTATCAATATTCTGAATGGACGTCTAAATCATTGTTGGCATATACTTGCCATTAGGAATGATTAGTTAACGACTTATACAATTGCAAGTGACAAGATAGATTTACATCTATTCATTTTGGTTGCCGGTTGAGTTTGTTATAATTAATGGAGATCTAATACACATGCTTCTTCGACTCAAGGTCAATTTCTCTACACTTACGGAAGTTCCAACATCGACTCGAGACCAAAAACTATACCTAACCTACATTATACACCTAACCCTAATCTAAAACCCAATAATGATAATATTACTCTTATGATACATCTCTTATATAACCTTTCAACAAAAATTGAAGACCTTTTTTATGAATAGGGCGTACAGTTAATGTTAGGATTATTATCTGAGTTAGAATAATTCTTTTTAAATTACTTTGAGCTATTAGTAGTTTATCTGTAGTTATGTTGACCATAATGTCGCCTTTTCATTTTGTTATATCTTAGTTCTGTTGAATTTTAATTGATGACCATATTCTTTTAATGTGTATGATTTGTAGATCTGTGCCGCAGTGGTGCTTATTATTTCGGCAGAGTTGTGCGCAATATAAGTGGAGAATTATTATTATTATTATCTCTGAATAAATATATCTAGCGTCACTAGAGCAAACGTCGGACTAGACCAACTGATGAAAACTGTTCGTTGTACATCATTATGACTAGAAATATTAATACCAGTTCAGTTTTCATTTCATATCAAAGGTCTGTATTATTATTATTATTATTATTTTTGAGTTGGTTTTTACAGACATGAATTAATGTAAAAAGCGGCCACTGCAGTTAATAGCTCTGACAAGGCAGATTTACATGTATACCATTTCCCTTTCATTTTGCTTAAGCCCATTCAAACAGGTTTTAAGTCCATCGCCGACAATAATTTATAAAAAGCTAGATTTATGCACCGAAAAAACGAAATTTGCAAAGTATGTCAAAAGATCAATGGAGACCGCTATTCTGTATTCAGTAGAGTAACAACAAAATAATTATAGTTATTATTGTTTAAACTAGATAATAACATTTTCAATATTAGGATAATAAAAGCTGTTGCATGTAGGAATGATGTTTATTAGTTACAGTCGCTTGATCTTTATTTCTGTGAAGAAATTGATCTTGAAACCAACTGGCTTACAAATATTTTCATTTGTATGATTGATTTCTAAAATATTATTTAAATATTACGTTGGCCTAACTAAATACATGTGTGGAAGACTATAACAAGAAGGATAGAAACATAGATATACGATGGCCTCCACTAAAAGTGACAGTGATAAGACATCCATACAGTTTCAATAGCATTTGAAGTCGGTTTAAAGATAAAGACCGGTAGTGGTAAAATTGCGGTTCAAGGGTTTTGGGTGCAAAATATCAATTCAATATTGTTTAAATATTGCCTTCAGAGGTTTAGATGGCAATACTTCAACTTAAATTCGCAAAAAGCAGAAATATATGCCCAAATGTTCAATGTTGAAGTGCATTCGCGATATCTATCCAGGCCGGATCGATATGATAATTTACCAAATATATCAATTAGTATAGGCGGTTTCCCGGCAAAATTTGTATCATCACGTCAAAACATATTCCTTCACATGATTGGTAATAAGAGGTTCCATTTTTTGAGAGGGGGCGTTTTCAAAGCTGGTCTATACCTTTAATATTGGTTTGTCAAGGTACGTAAGGTGAAGTTTAACCTGGCCTTGTTGACAAGGCGTTCCTCTATAGTAAAGTACCCTCACTCTAAATGAATCCATATCCGATCGCTCTTGAAGAGGAGGAGTAAGAAGGGCACCCTAGATGTATAGCTTTTCACGCAGTGTCCCTAGATGCCCCCCCCCCCCCCATTGACTGGTCGAACAAGCTCGTAAGATACGACGATATGGAAAAGGCATGATGCTAATTCTGCATTGTTTGTTTTTATTTTGTAAATTTAGGGCGATTATCCACGATTATCTTGTCATCTTCTCATACACCCTTTCCTGTCCTAGCCCCTAACATCGTGTTTGTATATATAGGAATTGTTAAGTTTTTCAAAAGGGTTACCACACCTTTAGACCTAGGTTATGCGGTAATCCTTCTTCATGATTATCATATGTTAGTATTAAAATGTAAGTATTTTACGTTGATGATGTATTAATCATATAATTTTTTTGCTATCATGATTATGTTGTGATTAGCTTGGAAACTTTGGAAAAAGACCATGAATGAAAATAAATCAAATCAAAATCAAATCAAATCATTGTCCATGTTAAACTGAAAGGAAGCTTCTTAATCTTTGATAAAAGTTGATCGCTTTAGTTGTTTGCTTTTATCGGGACCAAATATATAAGTCTAAAGAAAATGTTGATAGGAATATGATGTGTTAGAAAATAAATTGTGTTCAATAAGTCATCATGGCAATCATCGCTTTCGTTAGCATTGTAGTACCCCCCCCCCCCCCCGCCCCCTCCTTCTTTACGTTTGTGTATATCTTCTTAAAAATACGTTGCTTAGATTAAATAGAAAAATTTAAAACTTGAAACAAAATATGACTGTGGCACATAGGTGTACAGGAAAGTTCATACATAATATGGCTAATATTTGTATAGAAAAGAAAGAGTAGAAGGTCTCAGCTTTCAGGAAGTTGAATTTTCCTGCGGCCGACAGCAATTTTGTTATTGATGAGGTAAGTGTATGCAAAGCTCTAACGAAGAAAACTGAGCTTAAAGACCGATGGCTGCCTCTATTTTGAAATTAAAATGAAAACAACACAATACTGAAGATTGATGTGTCTGAATGACTGTTATTGAACATGACCTTGCACAAGAAGGAGATCGTCCCAAAGCAAGAGTGGAAATCAATTGAAATCCGCCAGGTCATTGAACTAATATTTGCGCAAAATGATTCAACGATCCTTCCGCTTTCTCTCTGTCTCTCTCTCTCTCTGTCTTTCTCTGTCTCTGTCTCTCTGTCTGTCTCTGTCTCTTTCTGCCTTTCTGCTTTGCTCGCGCTCTGCCTCCCTCTTTCTCTTTCTTTCTCTAAATCTAATTTTTCTTACTCTCCAGTTCATGTCAATCTTGAAGCACTTGAAGTACAAAGCAAAGGTGATGAAGAATTATGAAAAATAAGAACAAAATAGGATGTGAGAAAATCATAATGGCTCACTTGATATCATTGAATAAGTGTCATAATGTGACAAGATGACAAATTTCCTTCTTGTTTGGAGGACGCACATGTGTTGATATTCACAGTATTACAGTCTACGTTCCTTCTCGGGCGATATTGCTTTTTAATAACGCTTGATGAATGCGAGACAAGACTCAATGAATGAGGATGATTTTAGTCTACTACCTGGTTACTGGTTCTAGGACAGTTACCCCCTGGGCAATCAACCCCAGCCTATTACTAGCGGGACAATTACCCCCCGAAAACAATTATGTTATTAAAACCAACTTATCATCAGGGTAGACCTTCACCTTTAATGAATAACGGGTATTTTTTTAATTTCATATTTTTTCGGATTTCATGAAACGTCTTTGAAATGTTTGCACTTTTCAAAATGTGACGTGCAAGTTAGGCCATTAAGATTGCCTAGGGTTTATTCTTCGGAAGTAGTTGCGATCTTGTTCAATCTAGTTGGTTCGTCAGCTACCCTGGTGCATTCCAGTCACTTTAAACTAATCGCACCCAATGGTATCACTATGATGAAACTAATCTTAGGACAAATCGACGAACTTTTGGCGAGCACATCCCTAGATTTGAGAAAATTGGTCAAACATGTTGGAATCAAAGGGTTTGGTCCCGCCCCCCCCCCCCCCCCCCCCACTCCGGGGTCGGAATGACCGCATGCGTGTTACCAAAATTTCCGGTGAAGAGGTACTTTTCACGCACCAAAGTCCGGCTCGTACATACACAAAATTGACTTTAAACACCGGACTCAGGGGTGTTTTCAAAATGAGGGAACACGCATAGGCCGTGCTATGTCCGTGCTATTTGTTGACGCAGTACTAAGTCATTAAAAACGTCTCGTGTGCGACGATCGGTATGCACGTTGCACATGAGGACATGCTCCAGTAGTTCATGGTGCGTCAAAGATCACGTCAGTCGCTGACGAAGCCGCTCGTGTGCAACGGGCTTTGCACACTTTGCCCGTTCCATACGATGCTTCCCTTCAACTGCGTGGATCACTCGCACTCATCAAGCATGCATGTGATTCGAATCCGCACATGCGCTGTTTATTTTTGCTTTGAACTTGCGTACGATACACGGTGCGTCAAAGTCCGTGCCAATCGCTGACGCACTCCTACGTCAGCAAATGACGCATCGCGTGCATAGGCCATACGTCAAGTATAGTTGTCACCTTAATGCATTTCACTCTGTCATCACCACATGTTATCTAATTTACGCGGGAAAGCTGGATTACGTTGAACATATTACTGGCAAAAGATCGTCCCTAAATTCCCGGGTGCGTATTCAAATTAACCCAACATTTTGATGAGCGTGCGTCATGCTCGTATAAGAGCAAGAATTGGTGACAGTCGCCTTGTGACGCGCCTGCCTCAAGGGACCGAAACAACTCGTGTACCAATCTACTTATTGATTGAAGATATGTCTGTAGACACCATAGGCCAACCAGCTGTTCAATATTGTATCATGGTGATTTTTATCAAGCCATGTTAAGTACTGATATTCCTTTTTTCCCCACCATTAGTGTATGCGACACACAATGATATCGTTACAATGTGTGCAGTCTATGTATTCACACAAAACTAATGCCTGCGCCAGTATTTTGAAAGTGGTAAGGATCCCCTGTTCTATGGGAGGGGGGGGGGGGGGGTAAATATTCCTTTTGTAGAGGAGCTTTCCAGAAATCAAGGCAAAAGCATTTTCAATACCCTATTCTACATCCAATATAGTATTCACGTTCGGATTACATAATGCGTCTCTGTAAAAAAAAAAAAAAAAAACGCCAAAGGATCAACGCGGAGCTATCTTCGCCATGGATGTGTACAATCATGAGAATTAATTTCTGTTTTAATTTGAAAGCTTTACTTTTAAGCAGAAACTGTGCATGGAACCCGCGTCGATAGCAGATAGTCATTCTTTTAATCCAAAGTTGACAATTTGCAAGGGAGCCTATTGGATGTTTCGGATTTGTAAATTAGTATTTTGCCAAAGGTGTCTATCGTACTACAAGCAGTATGTATTGAGAAGGTATTCATCCCTGATTTCAATATTATAATCCCGCTGTAGAATCCAATAAAATCCATGTTTGCCCACTTGTCAGCTAATCTGATTAATGATGGTGTATGCCATATGCTAGGCATGTGCGTAACCCCGTGCGATATTGTAATTTCGCGGAAACGAATTAATCAAATTCTTGTCGGTGTTCATCATAAATGTTTGTTTCCATTAGATCGCGAGAACGATCGCCGCTATCGATTTGCTTTCTCGCCTGCGTTGTCGTCTGCAGCGCTCACAAAGGACGCTTGTGATTTGAACACGCGTTGGGTGCTGAGCAACGTACTGATTTAATGTTGGAAAAACATGAATGCATCAATGGGAACACATTTTGATTTCAACTTCTGATCGATAGTTAACCCGGTATCCTCAAAATGATTACTTATGAATCAACCTCTGAAGTGTGTAGGATATATTGGGCATCAGTGCAACGCGGGAATTATGAAGAGGCAAGATGTAACCCGTGATTGAAACGTGTTTGCAGTTGGTATTTACACATATTTACAAATTTACACAATCAATCTTGAAGTGACATTCCAATTTACGTACTATAAATCATATCAACTTAACAATTGATTTAACGACGTCTTACTCTGTCCACACATATGTTATATTTTCACCATATCTTCAGATTATTTTAAACTGCTTCAGGTCGAATAGCAAGTTTCCAATATCATACTCTCATTTTCTTCTGTATCATTTTCAGTATTGGCTATCATCAGGACTTTGAACAAACCTGACTATTATAAGCTATTAAACGGTAAATGTTTGTAGCAATCGGGAAGTAAATTTGTAAATAGCATAGAATATAAACTGACAGTGCTTGTACCAAATAGATATCAATTAGATATCTAAAACAAGTGACGAACTAATGTTTATAGTTATCTATTAAAACCCTCACCTTTTAGTAAATTGTGGATAAATCATGTATTTACGCTTTTAACATGACAGTGTGCATTGTGAGAATGTTTGCCTCGTTTGTTTTATGTCAAAGATCCATTTACGCATAATGCATGAAACAGAGACAGGAAACGAGGATTTAATCCTTTCAAAGTCAAAATATGACACCTTTAAATATTGATCTTTAAAAGGAGTGGACGCAAAATAATCCCTAGCCTGGGGAGTCATCATATTCTGATGGCTTATACTCCTCCTTTTACGGTGTTATTGTCACTATTGCTTGATGTGAATGAGGTGTTAGTTATAGATACTCTGATCTATTTTCAGGTATATACGTATAGTTTGACATCTGAAATGTTTTAGCTTGGTAATTCAGCTCTCAAGATCAGGATTGAGAAGGTCAACCATGATTTTATTTCTTAATTTACTGGGATTGCCATAGGGTTAGGGTTAGGGTTAACCCTAACACTAACCCTTTTTCAAAACACGAGATATCATGTAAGTAATGAAATCTTACTTGTTAATCCTTTATAATGAATATGTTAAAAGAGTTAAAAACCAAATTGAAAAACAACGTGAAATCAGTGACATATTCTCTCTTTGTCTTCTCTCAAATAGCGAAACATATCAAGAATCTCTGATCGAAAGCTCCATCGAGAATCACCATGGCCGAAGTACTTCCTTACAATGACTACGAGTCAGCATACTCCTCCTATTCCCTGAGCAGCATGAACTACACCTATTCTGGCTCACCCGTCCTGGGACCCGAATCCGTGATCGTCCCCCTCATTTTCGTCATCATAGCCGTCTTCGCCATCGCCGGCAACTCGCTCGTCATCTTCATCGTGTTGCGGTACCGGAAAATGAGACAAAGCGTGACGAACTTCTACATCATGAATGTGGCCGTGGGCGATCTCGTCTACATGCTGGCCTGCGCTCCACTCACCGCCGCGCTGTATGCAGACTACCAGTGGAGGTTTGGCAATTTCTTATGCAAGTTCAACGCCTTTTTGCAGCATGTGAGTATCGCTTGCTTGATACAAGCAGTACATTAAAGAACATGTCATGTTTGTGCCTGCCCTAATAAAATACACGCTCTATACTTACAGACAGATGAGAAGAAGCTTCATTTCATTAGAGATATACCCCCCCCCCACACACACACACACGCAAAAGTAAATAAATAAAATAAGGGGATATATAATACCCGAAATCTACTGTTAAATGTTATTCAAGTGCGAATCTGCAATTCCGCCTTCATTATATTTTGTGAAACATTTGCATCTTAAATGTTACCCATTAAAATATCATCCTAATTCATATCAGGTATGCAAATTCCTTTGGCCAAGCTCACTGTATGGACTGTCAGAACAAATCGTAAAGTTCCTTACTGTAGTTCTTCGGTTAGTACATTGATTATTACATAGCGAGACTAACTGCATATGTTTCTTTTCTATAATGGCGTAATTAATATTATACCGTTAGTGTCGCTTGACAAACGCGATGTTCGTGGTTGTGCTGTCAATATCTCTTCATCATAATCCTTGACGAACTAAGCCGAATCGAACAGAACTCAAGCCGAATATCACCCAAACAACCCCGAGGTCTCGTGATAATAAGACAATTGACGTACACAACAAAGGACCGGGATTCGATACCCAGCGGAGACCGTTAAACAACAATTATTGTGGCCACTTCCAAAAAGGGAAGGCATAAGTAAAAGCAACTAGTGCGTATCTACTGTCAAATTTGGTCATCTGTCTTTAAAATTAAATTTGCCACCGCTGCAGTAGAATCTTAAAAGATACAAGAATCTCCGTGTCCTGAAATGTTGTATCAGTCATGCCAATACTTTATTTTATTTTATTTCAAATTATTCATTCTCCACTCATGGGATGGATTGCCCGTGTCAGCTACATAAGCTGTCCTTCATATTAAGTCACAATGGAACTACATGATGAATAATAACACACCATACCACGAATATACTTTGACATTTTCTTGTCCTCCCCATACCATTGTGGAGTTTGTAGGAAACTTGGAGCGATGGATTTGAAATACAGACTGAAAGACCCTTTTTAACGATTGGCTACAGATGGGTTTAAAGCTAATCAGACTAATTAAACTTAGCTGATTGAAGACTGTCTTTCGGAAGAAAATACTTTGAATAATAGAACTATACTGTACAAACATGGAATGAGGAGGATGCTAACATAGAGAAACATTCAGAAGAATGAGAGAGAGGTATTCTTTAAGGCCTGTAAGGAAAGGTTCAGATGATTTCATTTAGTTTTTATCATATTAATCGCAGGGATTACTTGAAATTTTCTTGGTACTAGTTAGATTTGTCTCTAAATGCTCGGTCGTGCAGTTTAATGTTTAGTGATGAACCATGCGATCTAAGATAACATAAACAAAATATAGGCTAAGCGTTCCATCTGCTGATAGGGAAATTATGGCACAATTTTCGTGTCCTTACTTCACAAGACAATTCAGGGCTCGGTTTGGCATTTTGCTAACCCTGAGAAACAATACAAGAAATGATGAACATGTTCATCTTCTGTAGACAAAGAACGAACGGCATGCCTACCTCGCTTCGGAGTGATACCTATAACAAAATTGGAATGTAATATTCAGAGCTAATAACAGTAATTGCATTTTGTACTCTGAAAGTAAGAAGTATGAAAGTTCCTCACGATAAGAAAAAAAGAAAATATTTCAAGATCTATGATTTGGTTTATGTTAAAGGAAACCTAACCCCAAAGAATAAGTGTAGGTATTCTGAAAATGAGATGTATACCTGCCCTTTGATGTACGATATTCCTTACGAAAATTTACAAGAAATATATCAATGAACAAATTCCTGGCATGATGTGATGCCTTTTAGCATGACATGGGCGCAGCCATTTTCTTGAAATGTGACGTTCCAGTGGAAGTTGTACATGTATGATGCACCAAGCTTTAGTTGGAAATAATTTTAAAATCACTAACGAAACCTTTACTTTTCAATGAGGAAAAATCATAACTGAGAAGTTAGTAATTATATTTGGTGAAAAATAAATATCAGAGGAACAAATGTAACTAAATTCATTTATAAATACTACACTATATTAGTTGACAAATCTATTTCATTTATGAGAAACCTTCACCCCAGAAGAGAATCAACTTATTTATGCAATTTGAGTTCTGGCAATAATGTAGTACAAAGGATAATAGCAGGTGAATGAAATGCTTCATCACCACACACGTCTGGGAAGGAAGCATCCATACATTTGTCTACATGTACTTGATAAATGACTTCGCATAGTACGTCACGTTATCAAGAAAATAGCGATACCCATGTCGTGCTGAGAAACTACATTAGTTTTGCTTTATACCTCTCTCATACATTTTGGTGGTGAATCTTGTAGACTAATGGGCAATGATATAATAGAGCTCTCATAATAAGTAAAGTCATTTCTTGGGGTTCGGTTTTCTTTAAGTGTGTCAGGTAATAGCATCTGCGTATCTAGGGACATCGAGGCATATAATATAAAACATTGCAGAAAGCTGTGTCTATTCTTGATTCATAATGTTTTTTCTTCCTCTTTAAATTTTCCTTTATAATGCTCTACGTGTTTTGACTTTGACTTTCCTTCAATCCATCGTACTTTCTTCTTATTACGTATATCATCGATAAGATCTTTTTTTTTTCAACACGATGCAATTTTAATGGCGTTATACGTTCCCTTTGGAAATGTGCAAACACTAAAATGACATTTTCATGATATAAGGGGATCCGAACATGATTTCTCTGAGACATATGATAGGATATTTAGATTGGCCTTTAGTAGATTTTTCGAAAGTATATAGTTGTGATTTTTGTGTAATAATAATAATAAAGATTCATTTATTCAGCGCATAATAAACGAAAGTTTCTCTATGCGCTTTACAAAGTACAAAAAGGGAAGCATATACAAGTATATTTAACTATTATTTAAACATATTTGTGGCTTACACCCAGTAAATAAGATGCAGGTTCAAGTCCCGCTGGTTCCAAGATTTATTCTGACTTTTTTTTCAATACAAATCGATCAATCGATTTTATTTACTGGGTGTAAGCCACAAATATGTTTAAATAATTGAAATTTCTCCCAGGAAGCATTACGTTTATAAAATATATTTAACTAGTTACAAGAACGAAATACAAAAACCTTAAAGCCCCACTGTACTACCTGTAGCTACTTGCTCCCTCTTTATAGAAAACAATGCCTAATCGGTGACCATTGGTCCCCATGATCCTCTTTTGCTTATGTTAATTGAGAGCTGAGTTGATCAGATAGCCACCTGTCAGTGACCACCCTGGGTGGTCGTATCCCTCCTAGCCAAACTAGTACCGACGGCCTTTAAACTAAAGACTTGTAGCTAAAAGTATTAGTTCATTAAGAGCAAAGTTAATTCAGATAGCAAATATTAATGAAAAATCTATTAGATTACACATATTTTTGTGGGTTATACTATTCTTATGTTTTCTTCCATACGATCACCCTAACTCATCTTCACCTTTTCTCATCCAATGTTCTTTCTGAATTAAAGGTTACGGTCCAGGCGACGTGTGCGACGTTGACTGTGATGACGGTGGATCGTTATTACGTAATCACCAACCCCTTCACTTCCCGTCAAACTAGAACCATCCTCCGAGCTGGAGTCATCTGCTGTATCGTCTGGATTGGTAAGATTAGTGGCGTATTAAGGTGGAGGGTTGGGGGGGGGGGGGCACAACCGCCCTCTTTGAAATCCATTGGCGTGTGCCTGAAGTACACAAAACATTATGGCCTTTAATTTTTTTTTGTCCCATTACATTTAAGAAGCTACAGGCAACTGGTATATTTTGTCTTGTCAGAGAGTGTGTGGATTTGTGCCACTCCCCTTTCATGAAATACTGGATCCGCCCTTGAGTAACATAACGTGAGTTGGAAGACAAGTTAGCATTCGTTCGAATTCCTTTACACAATCAAAAAGCAAACTACAATCTACTTGTTTTAGAACAATGCACGAATTAAAGATAACAAATTATGTAGCCCACACCTAGACCGGAATAAGATCATGGTGGTCCTGGTAACTAGTTATTACAAGTTCCTTTGAATATTCTGACTTGATTAAATCACAATGGGGCTAGTTGGATCCACAACGGACACATTTGACTGTTCCTCTTTCTCTCGTTTGAAACGAATAAAACCGCTTACATATTGTTACACACTCAGAGAGCATGGGTTTTTCGTTTTTAAACTTCTCGCTCCACCCATTTCTCGAAAATCATGGACCCGTCGCTGCAAATGAGTAAACGTCTCACAGAATATATTTTGTCTCGACAGCAATGGTATGCGTGACTTTGAGCAAAACAAAAACGATTCGTTGGCTCATGTGGTTGTCAATTGCAACCTTAAGTTCGATTGTTGTCATAATTATAGGATGTCGTTCATGTTTATCAGAAATTAGATTTCACAGTGGTCGGCTGAATCAGTTTGTAACTTCCACTTTTAGCTGGATTACAGGCGCACGCCACAACGCCTAGCGAAGAGCTGAGTCTTATTCTGCTTCATTGATTGGAAGATAAAATCTCGCTTGGTTACTTGCTAATGCATAAACCTCCCCTCCTCTGTGAACGCTAATTTACATCTGTTGAGACCATGAGGGTGGTGTAATATGTATAAATTGATAGGGTTCTGGCTTTCAACCGATTTTCTTATTCCTTCTTTCTCTTGCCTTGCAGCCTCTGGTCTGATGCATGTACCTTCTGCCTTGATCTACGGTACAACGAAGCCAGGAGCACATAATTACTACGGTGAGCCAGTCATCTACTGTACACATACCCATACATCAAATCGATTTGTCAAATTCTACTCCATATATGTCATTGGTGTTACGTACGTTATACCTCTGGCAATCATCAGCGTTTGCTATGGTCTCATCCTGGCGCATCTTTGGAAGCTGAGCAAGGGTGGTATCACTGCCACGTCGGGCAAGGCCGCGAATCGTAAAGGCAAAGCTGAGGTTTTAAGCGAAGGCTCCCCAGTGCAGACGGCGACGAAGAAATGGAAGACGACTCGGATCGTGCTCATCGTCGTGATGCTCTTCGCCATCTGCTGGGCACCCATCCACGCCATCAACCTCTGGAACGACGTCGATCCCAACTACCCTCACGACGCCAAGTACATCTACGCATTCAGGATGTTCTGTCTGATCCTGTCTTACTCCAACTCCTGCGTGAATCCTGTGGTCTACGCCCTGGCGGGGAATAGCTTCCAGGTGTACTTCCGACAGATCTGCTACACCCGACCCAGAGGAAAGCAGGAGGTCGCAAGCACCAAGACAAACTACACACATTCAATGCATCGGCAGGGCCGGAGAACATCCAACTTGCAAACGGAAATGATTTCTATGACGGCAAATACATCGGTCTAAAATATTGTGTTTTCACGGAGGAGTTGCGCCATAAGACGAAGAGGTACTCAAAAGACAAAGACAAAAGCAGAACGTTAAGAGAGAAGCGGACATTACTGATTAGAATGTATATCTCTCCATCAATGAGTCTCATAGCTCACCGGACGATGAACTAAATATATAATGTATATATGATCAATATATAAATTGCTTTTATATCGACAATTATATCAACAATTGCCAATAATTGCATGCATACAGTCATACAGACAGTAAATACGAAAGAGTTATTTTACTTCAATGAGTGAATTGGAACGTGAATTTGTATAGTATATTTGTCATGTTCGTGACGTGCTATATATATATATTTGTGAGTTAATAGTTGAAATGATTGTTGGTCATGAGCTGTGATTTAAAGCTGCTTAAAATGAGAAATATAGTTATTATTATTCATCTTATTTTATTATTGGTTCACCTTTTTGCTCTGGGTTAATTATGAAAGGAAATGTTTATACGGTTTAAATATGTAGAAATATAGCAATCATTATTCAATATCGACTCGTATATAGTACTTGTTATATTTTTATCTTCGAGTAATACATAGTCGTACGTCTTTTAAGAAATGATGCATACATTTTAAAATAATACACAATGTGAGCATTATGTATCAAATGTAAAGCAAGTATAAATAATTCAAATCAATGTATTCATAATTATTTGTAAATATATAAACATAGGCCTACCTATATCACTTATGAGACACTGTATTCAAGGAACGTATTCCTGAACAATCATTCCCCATATTTTGGTGAACCGATCAATTTCATACCTTCCAGTTGCTCTGAAGTTTCTAAATGATAAACTATAAAAATATTGGGGGGGGGGGGGGTGGCGCATCTTGGTCATACATTAGAAAAGTCGTAATTAGACACCTACCTATCTACCTTAAACAGATGGGATATGTTTTATTTGGTGATACGGAATGGATCAATCGTTAAAAGGAGCGATGGAAGACAAGGAAGACAATGTTCATGGTAATATACATGGTAAATGGCGTATCCATAAAAGGGCGGAGCCGGTGCACGCCCCCTTATTAATTACTTATAATTTTTGGTTTCTCCAATGTTTGGAAGGCCTTATTACTTGCAATTTCTAAATGCGTTTTCTTATTCCAATAGGACGGCTCAAAAGATAATACCAGAATGAAATAGGAGCAATATGCTTCAAAAAGTTATCAACAGCGTATAGAAATTGCCGACGAAATCTCTATGGGGCAACACTAACCCCCTTTCTCTACTATTTTTGTACTTTTACGGTCTCTTTATTAAATCAATATTGCATTGTGCTTTTATCATTTCCTTCATTGCGATACAGTCGAGATGAAGACGATCGAAAAGACTCTCGAAAAATCAAATTAAGTGCAGTTTCAATGCCATATTTCATGTCTCATAGAAATCATATTTGAATTATGTAATGTTCGCTCATTTTAATAATCGATAGACAAGGCTATCGAAATTGTTTTTGGTTGATTTTTCTTTTTGAAATTCTTATATATTTCTAATGCGTGTAAATATGAACTAAGATGTAAGTGCAATACCTAAGTATTGGATTTAAATTCAATTTTGTTCCAAAATTCATATAAAGTGATGCTGTGTTTTGGTTAATGAGTGATTAAATAAATAGCTGTTCTATCATTGTAAAGTTATGTTTTATCAGAATTGCCTTTTCTTTCTTTCCTGTGAACCATACAACAACATTGCCGATAATGCACAGTTGATTCATGAGTTCTAAAATAATAAGAACAGTTTAGTACATTGCGGTTCAACATTATTTCAGTGGTTTTAGCGGAAATGTACATTTGTACCAATTTCTTTATTATTTTGTATGAATTGTCAAATACTTAGTATTCTTTTCATAACTATTGCCCGACCACAGACAAACACGAAATTGTTTTCTATGTAATGGGATCGTGACTAGTACGTGACTACGTTTTATTTGTGGGTTTTTAATATAAATGAAACAAACAAAAAAGGGATTAGGCCAAGAAAATAGAACTCCTTGTTTCTCGTACCCGTCTGATTTTGTTGGATCTTTTAAATCATGTTTCTCACATTTTCATCTTTCTGAATACCATTTTGCTATTGTGCATTGAAACAACCAAAGGAAATACACGATGGACATTTACTGTGCGTGTTGAAATTGTGCCACACAATTTTTCAGATTATCATCATAAAAATATAAAAGATTAATTCTCACTTCCACCACAAGAGAAGACTAAACGTCAAATAAAGTGGCACAATGTCCGTCTGTACTTTCGTAGCCATCATTAAGTTTCTTTGAACAGTTCCTACGCAACTCCAGCTAAAAGCCCAACACATATTCAGAACATTTATAAAGTGATAGATCTTAAACGAAATGCTTGATATTGATTGCTAAGTACTAATTTATATTTGATTGTTCTCTATTGTATTCTTCCGTTAAATAAATGATGAAAAATTAAACGAAATATCTCTGCAGCGAGCCCAATTGTAAATTAAAAACTGATAATCAGTTTTTAATTTACAATTGGGCTAGCTGGATTTCATCTGAATAACCAAATTCAATACTATTATCTTTAAGGTTTTACTTCGATGCTCCAACTAGAGTTGGAGCATCGAAGTAAAACCTTAAACATAATATTATTGAATTTGGTTATTCAGATGAAATCCTATGAGCAGAAACAAAGGGGTGTGGGTGAAATTTGAAACCATGATAACATTGAATCCATTTCAACCGACTCTTTACAAAATATGAAGCACGCCATCTGTGGTAAGATTCTTTTTTTTTTTGCGAACATGGAATATAGTAGGAATTTAACACAGAAATAGAAGCACATCAAAATTCTATTTAAATCTCAGAAGAAAGACGTGCCAGTGTAGCATCCGGTATAATTGCTTTCTGATATCGTGTGATATATACAAATATACACTTTTTTAAATAATCCATATAAAACACAATAAGTGTCGAAAGAAAATGGAAATGGGAGAAAAGGTAGGGAGTTAGGTGAAAGCCAGAGAGGAGCGACATTGTGACAGAGAGAGAGAGAGGGCAGACAGACCGAAGAACAGAGGTGGTGGATCAGTAGAGGCGGTGGTGTATGTGTGTGTGTGTGTGTGAGAGAGAGAGAGAGAGAGAGAGAGAGAGAGAGAGAGAGAGAGAGATAGAGAGCGATAGATAGAGAGTGAGATACACAGACATTTATTCAAAAAATAAATATGAACAATGTATCCTACACTAGAAATATAAAATTATTTCAGGAGGTGAGAACAAATGTTGTGTCATTATAATTCATCATCGTAACACCTTCAACAATATAAAAAACCAATGACAAAGCAAAGCATTTAGCAGATGTTTCTTGAATAGGTCTGTCGACCACATTGTGTTGAGTAAGTCAAACATGACTATGCCTTCCCAAATCGAACCCGGGTGGACCTGTGACGATCTCGATTGTTTGGTACTCTGTTTTGTGGGAACCGAAGGAGATACACCCTCTCTCTCTCTTTATTGTTAAAAACATCTTTTTAATGCCATTAATCATTAAATTCAGGGCAGTGGATCCCCTTTTCTGATATTTAGGAAGGGTGGTGGGATTGCAAAGTGCCAGAGCCTAGATGTAGCCGTCGGGATTCCTTTGGAAAAACGATAGCCTGGAGAGAAAAAAAATCGCACCCTCCTCCGTCTCAAAATCCTGGATTCGCCATTATATCTAGATAATCCATTTGAGACCATTATCTGCCTACACGGTGTCATTTTCCCCCAACTTAAATATAAGGATAACCTCAGACAACTATCTGGGGATGATGAAGCAAATTGTGAGACACGATGATAGCGCTTTAACACCTCCGACTGGTTGAGCCTCCAGAAGAATATGTCATCAAAGGAAGTACTCCAAATCGTTGGGTTCTTGAAGAAGGGACTGACTAATGACAGATAAAACGTCCTTGATTAGGAGAGGTAGCTATTAAAAGATTCTCAGCTTTGACTGAATTACGTGATCTCCTGCCGACCGACCGGTGATGATGCGTACTGCTGTCATTCTTGATGCCACGCTGTCACATTCATGTGCGTAATAGACTAGGGTCCTGTTTCATAAAACTTGTTATCAATAACAAGTTCCAATGATTGTTATAAGCTACCGAAATCGTGGCATGTGATTGGCTGAAAGCAAATTTGTCTTAAATTTTAGCATGTTTTA